>VZSE01011740.1:814830-841242 GCA_013398275.1 Promerops cafer | reverse complement strand
CCGCTGCGGTGGCGGCGGGGCCGGCGCCGCTCCCGCCTCCTCCGCCTCCTCCCTCGCCGTGGCGGGGCCGCCGCTGCCGCTGCCTGGCGGCCGCGCCGCGCTGCTCCCTCCTGACGTCACCCGCGGCCCGCGCCGACATTCTTTCCGCTGCTACAATGTAACGAGAAAAGTCAGCGGCCGCTTAAGGTGGCGCCCCGCTCTTAAGGCAGCGCCGCGGCGCTGTCAGCCCGCCCGCTCGCTCTGCTTCCTCCCCGCGGGGAACCTGCGGCCCTGCGGCGGCGCCGACTCACCTCTGCGGCGGCCCGGGGGGCAGCGCCCGGGTGCCCATTATTGTGCGGGGAGCGCTGCCTTCCTCTTCACCGTGTAGGTGAGGCGCGCTTGTGTTCGCGCTAACAAAGCGGCGGAAGGGAGCGGGGGCGAGAGGGGCTACGCCGCCTGCCAGGCGTACCCCAGCTCCATGGGCCGCCTCGCTACCTCCGCACCGCGGCCCCGCGACCCTACAAAAACAACGGCCGCATCACAACCCCGCCTGGCACCCGCTGCCCCGGCGGCAAGGGGGGCGGTCCGGAGAGCGACGCGCCGGGCGGAGCCGGACGGGCGCGCCCCGCCCTCATCGCCGCTCCACCTTAAACCCGGCGCTTCCTTAAAGGCAGCGGCGAGCAGGAAACTCGCTCCGGGCGGGCGCGTCCCCGTCCCCCCCGGCTCCCTCCCTCCCATCCCCTCCCTCCGCCCGGCCCCGGGCACAGGGGCGACACCGAGCGAGTTTCCTGCGCGCTGCTGCCCTCGTTAGACCCGTAACCTGTCTCCCAGGGAGAGGGCCTTCTCATTGTTATTCCACATTTATTTTTTATACAGCTTTTTTTTTTTTTTTCCCTTGCCTAAACTTTGCGATGACGTCGTGCCGAGTCAAAAGCGAGGATTAAAGGATGCCGTCGTACCTGCCAACTTCGACTAACAAAGTCTAAGCTTTGCAAAGTCAAATTCTTTGCTAAAAAAACCTGGGCTTAGAATTCATTGATTACTGAGTTTTCTCCACTAGAGTGTTCAAGTACCAATGTCAAACTGTCAGGCCATGATCTGCAACGATTTCTGGCCATGCTTGATAGCACTGTCAGTAACAACATCCTCGAAGAACAGCTAAAAATATGTAAATCTGATTTGCTGCCTCCTCTACAGGTACTCGAGAGCATGGGATTGGCACTGTCAATGGAACTGCTCACAGATCCCGTACATGTATTTGCAAAACCACACAGCAGAACCCAGAACTGTAAATAAATTTGTTTAACCTGCAGAGGTGCATATACACGCAGGCTTAGCTAGTTTTCATTTTCTGTTTTCATTTGAAGTGTGGGACTGTACAAGCTAGAGAGGTTTCTTTCCAAATTTGTGCATATAAAAGATCTATAAATTCAAGCTCATCACATGGAATAGCATAGGCTGTAATTATAAGAATAGTTTCAGTGTTCCACCCAACTGATAATTTATGTCACACTCAGAACGTATCTCGTAAAATTGCAGATATAATACAGTGCAGCTAGAGTGATTTTTTTCTCCTCCTGATCCACTTGAAGTCTAACTTAGCTCCTTCATAAAAGGCCAACACCATAAAATTTAGGTAAAGAGAGCAACACTGACTTCTACTGCAGACATTTGCAGCAGGATTAATTATCAAAGGCCATCAGCCTCTTGAGCTGGGCCCCGACGTTTCAGACAGTTACACTGGCTCCTCACTGCCCTGTCTGTAGCTTCCCAAAACTCTTCATCTGAGTCTGAGCACGAATAAAGGTGTTCATGGAACCAGAGCCTAAGGATGAATGGAGTGCATTATTGTTTGATTAATTATCAAATAGCATACTTATAATTAAAGCTACTTATAATTAAATCTAAGAACATCACTGGAAGAAAAATGTCTGTCAGGTGCTGAACAGTTTCTGAACAGAACCTCAGATTTTTTTGTGGTGTAGAAGCCAGATAGGAAAGAATGCCTGATTTCTTTCAAGCTTAGTTCTTCAACAGTGCTTCACAAATGGAGTCTAAGGTAGTATCCATAGCTGAAAGCAAACTCCAGGCATAGGATAAAGCAAGTTACAGACAGATCTACATTCTCTGTGTCAAATATTTTAATCTATATTACAAACTTCATTCATGCAGCTTTCCTTTGTCCTGGAGTAAGCTGTCAGAAAGCTGCCTCAGCTGCAGTTTGAAAAAGAAACTTTGATATGCCCAAGTGTCCATCCAATTCATAAAGGGTTTTTCTATTATTTACTTCACATAAATCATAATGCAAATATAGTGATGAGTGACCAAACAGAGTCAGAGAACACCATCACCTACCCTTTAACAGTGACAGAATTGACCATGGCAGATCAATTCCACATTCACACACCACATGATTCTTTTAACATTACCAATGTATTTGTGTCAAATGATGCAAAAATGGGCAAAATTACATCAATTAACTAACTACACTAACAAGCCAATAGATTACCAACTTCTTAGTTTCTAAAGTTGACTCTCATCAAGTTACTCAGAAGTGCCTCTTGCTTCAGAAGTGCCAGCCACACAGGTAAAAGCACGTGCTACTGTTATTTCATACAGCTCTGATTATCCCCTTCATGGCTCTTCTCTGCTCTTTCAATCTGGCTGTTGCATTTTTAGCCTCCCTCTTTCACAGCTTTTCTTCTTTCCCTATATATTCCCACTCAAGATCTAATTCTGCAGTCTGGGCCTCAGGCTGTCCTTTAGTAAACCTTCCGCTACTGCAATATTTCCTCACTGTGCCGTGAGTACATCAGTATTCCAGCAGAGGGAGGGAAGTGGCAGCAGAAGGATCAGTTCATCAGTTCAGTGCACAAGACTGATTAGTCAGACAGCAGGAATAGGGGCAGATGAAAAACTCATTTTACAAGGACTGGAAGTGGCAAGAACTTTCTTTCCCCACAAAGTCATTAGGCTGAATATGTTGTTCGGGCTCTTTAAAGCATACTAGTTCAATTTTCTTACATTGTTTCCATAATGCTGTACATGGATGCATTGACTATTTTAGGCAAAAATCGGGAAATCCCTGAAAATCCATAATGTTAGAAGGAGATCAGAATTGAAAACACATGTATGAGCAGTAGACTTTAACAGAGGTGACTGTTACAAATCTGAGACATTTGGTTAGAAGAGCAGTCATCCAAAGCTCCCTTGGTGGTCAGCAGAGAGGAGGGGATACTTCTCAGATCAGTTTGGTCCCTCCTGGTGCAAGCCACTATTTGAAGAAGCCCTTCTCTTCCCACTGACCACAGAATTAGCCATGGATGACCACACACATAAATTAGGCACCTGCATTAGACATCCAGAATTAAGTGGGGTGGACCTGGCCAGGAGTGGGGAGAACATCTGAGTGTGTAAAACTGCTTAGAAGCCAATACTTCTCTTAATAGAACAAAAAGGAGCTCAGAAATGCCACTGGTTCTAAGGACTTATCTGAGGAAGCAAAATATCCCAAGCAGTAGCATTGGGACTGAGACAATGTGTGAAAAACCATGAACTGCTCATACCTGTGAATGAGAATGAGTATTTGGAGAACAGAGAGAAAACACAAGGAGGAGTTAAGTTAAGCTCAAAGAGAAAGTAGAGAAGGAAAAATATGAGGCAGGAAACCTGCAGAAAACAGTGGATGATGTAGAGAAAACAGTCAAATAATGATGTGAAGAAAGCATAAACAAACAAAACATATAACACAGCCTGCAAAAGCAAAGAAAGGAGACAAAAATAGGAAATAAAACATACAGAAAAGGAAAACTCACAGTTTTAAAGCTCACTAAGTAGATATAACAATGTATTAAACATGGCTGGCAGCACTATGATTAAATGTATGCCTACCAACAGCATGCAACTGCTGAAAACTGCAGCGGATGGTTATTTCATGGCATGACACTGCAGGCATTTTTTCACCTGTACCAGCAGGTTTCATTCTTTTGCCAGGTGGTCCGGGAAGGCCGTTCAAACAGGGAACACCTACTTCAGCTGTTCAGTTAGAATCTGTATGACAGCCTCTGTATAGGACCTGAGATATGACAACTCTTAACTGGAATGAAAAAGGAAGGATGAATCTGCAGCCGAACTCTTTCAAGAGCAGAAGTACAATGATACGATTCACCGATGGTTTTCCACAATGGAAGTGAAAGGATGTGAGAGCTGAAGTGCAAAGGGAGAGGCAGGGAGAAGCCACGGGGGTGTCACTTTATCAGTACTCAGAAGAAAGGAAAATAGTGAAATCACAAAAAGTCTGTCAAGGAGATGCTCTGAGGGGCTTTATGGCACTAAATGAAATCAAGTAAGTTAATTCTAGCCAAAGGTATGAAATGACCAATAGGGGCATAAAAACTAAGAACAAATGTCATTATTTGTTGGTAGGTGGGATTCAGGATGAAGTGACAACTCAAGCAGCTGACATGCTGAAGTCCTGACCCTCCCATCACCTCCTGCTGAAAACGCTGGAACAGGGAGCACTTTCTATGCATTTTAAAATGTATCTCCAGTATGAAAAATGTAAGACTATAATTGGGCAAGCATGGAAGCAAGAGATAAAAAGTTCACATGAATCAAAACATCCAGACGAAGACAGAACTACCCAGCCATAACAAACAGACCATTTAATTTAAGCCCCATTATGGAAAAATATTAATACACTAAGAAAAACACATTATGGTAATCTGTAGTTCACTATGACATCCAGGAAATCAGCAACTTCTCCCTTTATAACTATACACAGGATTGTGATCCTACAAAATAATACTAATCATAAGCAGCACACAATAAAAAAATATATAAGAAATCATGCTAGTTTATTATCCTTTTTCCCACGGATCCTGGGAATAGGTTGATGTGTATAATTTTATTTATGAGTAATACTTCAAAGGTGAAACTGGAGATGCTCAGAAGCATTGGAATACAGCTACTTTAAATGCTGGAATATAAATTATTGTGCAAACCTACTACAAACTACCTGTGCCAGGGGAAAGAACAATATTGTTAAGATTAGAAGACTAGCTTAAGGTATCCTTTCCTGAGAAGGAAGAATTGGGGAATGGAGGCTAATAAGTAAATCTTCAAAGAATTCTGCATTAGGGTGAGAATGCAACAGATGCCCTTATATGTTTGTCCAAACATCACAATAACACAAAGCAGAATAATGAATAGAGGAGCACACATCTTTGCCCTGTTTAATGACACCACATACTGTCAATTCTTGAAGGGAAATGCACAGAGAAAACACTCTGTAGTGATAAAAAGTTTCCAAGTGTTAAAGGTAAATAGGCAAAACTACATAAAATACACCCAGTTAATGATCTGGAAATCAAATCAATGTTTACTAATTTTACATAAGGTATTGAAATTACCTTCTGAATTTGGAAATGTTAAAACAATTTCAGCAACCTAACTGTGCAGATGAATCGTTT
Organism: Promerops cafer; assembly: GCA_013398275.1. Classification (NCBI taxonomy): domain Eukaryota; kingdom Metazoa; phylum Chordata; class Aves; order Passeriformes; family Nectariniidae; genus Promerops; species Promerops cafer. Next base: position 835,792 of record VZSE01011740.1, on the reverse strand, counting down.
TAATCAGAGGAATCAAACAGGTATGACCTTTTAGATTCTCATTTATACACAGAGAATAGGATACTACAACTTAGAATTATTCAAGTACACAGACATTCAGGCCAATTATAACAAAACATTAGTGCTGTATTTCCATTTATTGAAATGAAAGCACTTGATGGGGACAATTTGGTACTACTGATCTTCTGCTGGAACCTAACTATCATGCAAGGTTTCATAACCCTGCCTGGTTTCTTGCCAGTTTAAGACTCTGAGTCCAAGCACAGCTCACAGGACTCGAGTTTCTTGGGGCCACAGCCACACTACCTATGAAGGGAAGCTGCTGAGGCCCCAAAACCTCTGATGTGCTTTTAACATCAAAGCAAGGATCCTACAAACCCTGGCACAAGGAAATTTAAACTTTCTTCTCATGTTTGACTGCTGCCTGCTGATGCTTTGCTGATGCTACCTGCTCTGACCACAAGTTTAGCAAGTTAACAACAAAATATTACACAAACTGGACATGGGCAGGTCTGTGGGACTTGACAGGATGCATGCAAGGGTGCTACGAGAGTTAGTTTGAAAGGTCACAGATGGGGACCATGAGATTCCCAGCAAACTGGCTAAACTGCTGTGCTCAAAGGGTGGGAATGGCTCAAAATCAAATGGCAATCAGTCACAGAGCTCCTTGGGGAACAATATTGGACTCATTCCTATCCAACATCTTTTAGAATTGTCTGGATGATTGGAATAAATACATTGTCAAGTTTGCAGGTGACACAAAAACCTGGAAAACAAATAAATACACCCAAAGTGTCCCTATGTACAGAGATTGTGACAAGCAGGAAGACTGAGCCACTTCAAGAGACACATTAAAAAACTGGACAGGGTCCAGCAGAGTCAACAAAGTGATTAGAAGGTTGGAAAACTTTGTGAAAAAATTAAAAGGAATTTGGTTCATTCAGCCTAAAGAAGAGAGGATTCAGGTGAGATGTAATCACAGCCTTCTAAGAAGTAAAAGATAATTATAGAGAAGATGGAGGTAACTCTCTTCACAAGGAACAAGGTGACAGGGCAAGAAGCAACAGGCACAAGTTAGTTCAGAAGTTCTGTTTAGATGCAACAACAAAATATTTACTGTGAGGACAATTACATATTGGAACAGGTTGCCCAGAGAAATTGTGAACTTTCTCTTGCCAAAAATATTTAACCCTTAGCTTGACCAGGCCTCAGATAACCTGCCTTAAACAGAAGGTTGGACCAGATGCTGTCCAGAGGCTTGTTCCAATCTAGACTTCCCTAGGATTATACAAAAGCCTGATAAATGTTGTGGCCCTATTCAGTGATGAGGAGCAAGGAAGCAGAAAGAACAAAGCCAGTTTTTGCAACTCAGACACTCTGGGTTCACTAAGCCACCTCTCAGGTTGCTGGAAAATCCAGGGAAGCATTTTGCTATAAAAACTTCAGGTATTTCAGCTTCAAATGTTACATTATTGCAAGATCCAGACAGAAACAAACATTCCTCACAATTCTTGAGCCCAGGTTAACTCTGCCACTTAAATAAGCTCTGCAGGCCAGATCCATGCTAATTTAACGGCCCTTTCTGCTGACATCTATTTTTAAAATATATTAAGATTATTTGCCCAGCAAATACTGGCCAGGCTGTAATAGTCTAGATTCTTCATATCTGTGCATAAGAGTGAAGTCTTTTTTTACATGGAGTTAAGCAAAAGTATACAAAATGGTGAAATGCACGTGATGATAAAGAGTAAAGATAAATGTAAGGGAAACAGAGAAAGAAACAGATAATCTTTCAATGAATTAGCAGTACCTGATATAATAATCTGCACTAGCAGCCCTTCAGACAAAATTTCAATTTATTATCATAATTTCCTCTTTTTTCTAACATTCTGCAATGAACACTAGTCATGCAGAATAAACCCACTGTGTTAGGCAAGTGTACAGTCTTATCTCAGATTACAGTTCCACTTTCTGAACTTGTAAAATAATAGGACTGATGCAGCTGGTAGGCTATGGCATATGCCAGAGCCTAACAGCCTTCAAATGGTTTAACATATCATGGAAACATGTAAATAGAAAAAAATAATTATTCAGAAAATGAAGATTACTTCTTTTAAAATATAAAAATTAAATACATTTAAAATATTGATTCTACTATATTCCTCTTCTGCCACAATTTACTTTTCCAAATCACTTCACCTAATTGATTGAAATATATAATCCAGCTTAGTTTTATCTTTTTAAGTTTGGCAGTTGCATGCCAAGTTGAACTCCTTTTAGGTTGACTGTAACGTCACTTTATTTCCTACTGAAACATACATAAAACATCTGCATTTAAAAAAAGTCTCCCCACTGCATCTGGTAACACTTCAGACTTGCTCTGCAACCCTGCTAATAGCCTGTTCTCTAACTTCTCACATCTAAAGAATGAGAATCTGATGCTTAAGGAAAATATTTGGTTAAGCATGTCACAGTACCTTGAAAGTATGGTGAATCGCTGGGTTGATTTATCAATTGATCTTCATCTGTTCAGATTTTGGAAGCTTTTCCTAACTTGCACCTGATTAATTCTGAAAGAAAAGAAAAAGAGTACAGCACTAAGACATTTGAAACCTTAACTCCATTTCCTAACGATAAATGTGTCTATTTAAAAGCTAATACCAAGCATTTCATCAATTTTAGACGGTTTGTGCAATGGATTTCAAATTGGAAGGAAAGCAGGGAGCTGTTGTGGTGTGTGCTGCACAGAGCAGCTCTCTAAATGGCAGCCTGACATTACCACAAAGGTATGCATCGGATGAAACCGCAGTCTTCAGCCCGGTTACTGCACTTGCATCGGCTCTCACTGACCAGGTTCCCAAGCACATGGCTGTGGCTGTGTCACACGCCAGGAATATGACAGTGCTGGATTTTCTGCACAGGGTTTTTCTAAAATACAACCACAAGAACAGGGGCTCTCAGGGTGCAGCCATTGACAGCTTCACCAGCACGCCACAGAACATGGAGAGGTAAAAACGATCCTTCACGTAACCAACATCAGGGACTATCACTGCACCACCAATGAAGAATTCAGGGAAATGTACAGACTGAGGCCTTCCCACAAACAGGACCTTTATCATCTCAAGCTCAGGTTTTTAAGATCCTTTCATTCAATGCTTATAAACTTGTTTATATAAATTCAATGCTTTAAATATAAATATAAATATTCAATGCTTTATAAACTTGTTTATATAAACTAAACTTAAACCCAGTTTGCTTTGGTTTAGCAAAAATCAATGCTGAACTGGTTAAAGCTATACCAAAGCCCTGTCAAAACTTAGAAAAAAGTTCAACTATTTTTGTGCACAGGTTATATTTAAGATCAATTAATTCATTTTTAGAAGTGCTTTGAAATTAAACTGGTGATTTTTTTCATGACTAAAAAGCCATCACGGTACATACAAATTAGCCAACCCAGCACTGGGACTAGATGACACTTCAGAGAAAACTATTTTTTTTCCTCTCAAAGGACTAAAGTCCAGACAAGAGGAATGCAGTCCAAGAGGGCACCCGAGCTGCCCCCCAGTCTGTAGGGCTCTGCTCCAGTGGAAGGTGCTGAATGAAGCTTTTCCTGACTTCTGGCTGCTCCTCTGGGAAGATGTTTGACAACTAAGTTTATATCTTTCAAGTCTTTTTATGCACTGAGGATAAACCCTTTTTTCATCTTTTCCTTTAAACTGCAGCAAAGCAGCTAACATTACCTTGACTGAGATCCTCTAGAGATATATTTACTATTTCTAAGATTGACTCTGCTCAGTGACACAGCTGATCCTAAGAAGAGCATTGTCACTTAATTATATTCTAGTTACTGCATAAAATCCAAATTTTTCTTGTTTTCAATGGACAAGACTTGAGAGCAAGTCCAGTATTATTTTTTTCTCCCCTCTGCAGGCACTGTTTTGCTTTATGCTTAATAGAAGTGACCCTTAGCAAATTTCTACACTAGTAGAAGTCTCAGAAAATGCTATATTTCCTTGTTACACATACAGATCTCACTGAACACTACAGTATAAAACTTTCTCTTCAACTCCTGCTGCTGCTAACTAGGAAAATGCAACACAGTGTTTACCAAAAATCCTTTTTGTCTTTTATTAGTTTAGGACAGGAGACTCTGAATTGCTGTGGATCATCCCCTTCTCCAATGTTTAGCCTCGAAGTCCCAAGCCCTTTGAGTATATGACCTACCTGCCGTGGAACTAATTCACTCCTCCATCTCTACCCCAATTTCTTTACAGGATATGAGAGCTCTGCATGCAAAATTCTCTTTCTTTTATCCTGACGTAAATGTTACTTTTTCATAAAAGGCAAGTTCTGTTGCTTCATGCAAAAATGAAAACAAAAACTATAAAGCAGAAGACATCTCCAAAGACTTACAAATCTAGAAACAGGGTAGTAAAGAAACGGACAAGACAAGGGTGAAGGAAGGATCAGCAAAAATTTTATTCCTGTATATGAAAGATCAGAGCATACTATGTCACCACCTGTGAATTTTGCTGTAGGGATTGCACCTGCAGATGAGTTTGAAAGAAGTTAAAAGAGTAAGTCTCAAAAGAATAAATTGACAGCTTAATGACCCTTTAAAGAGAACTCTTTCTCTCGGTAGTGGGTGGCAGAGAACAGGAATGATTCTTGTTGAGAATTTACAGCAGGTCAATTACAACCACAACTGTCAGCAGAGAGTAATGCAAGGAAGTCATGGGATGATTGAGAACAAGCCAGGTGGAGCTCTCTCCTTGGTACCCTGGAAAGGTAGAAAAATGACAAAAAAAGCCAAAGCAGCAATCCAGGAAAATGGAAAAAGGCCTACATTTCCAAACCAGTGAAGCATTATGTCACTCTCATTGCCTATCAAAGAAACTTGGACAAAATTGCTGTTTAATACTTTGAGGAGTTACTGAGATGCAAGACAGGAAACCACAGCCTGGCAGAGCAAAAGCCATACCCCAGTCAAAACTGTATCTACACAGATTACATATAATATAGGCAGAGTTACAATTACAAATGCATATTATCCATTTAAGGGGAAACACATTTACATGAAGACTGTAATTGCAAATCAACTCATTAAAATAAAGAAAATGGAAATGTATGTGATAGAGCATCCCTAACTTTTGAAAGCATCAAAACTAATGCCTCAGCTATCCAAGGTCCTTTAACTCTGTTTCTTTTCAGGTGCCAGAAACATACACCAAAGAATGTGTGTAGATTTTGGAACACTTTCCCCTATGTTACCTAGTAAATATTCAAATTTAAGACAAATACAAAGGCTATATTTATATAAACAAAGATGTGGACATGCAGGGTATAATCACACCCAGTACTGGGCTTCATTTAGGCATTTTGTAAGTCTGGGGATGACCTCACGAGGTCTCATTCTGCCCCTTGCAGAGGCAGGAGCAGGAGGGGTGTGTGGAGGCAGCGGGAGCAGCAGGCCAGGGGCTGCTGTTTTGGCCAGCTGGCAGCTCAAGGGCAAAGCCCAGCAGTTCCCAGGCTAATCCTGGCTGTGCCGGAGACTGACTCTGAACCCAGCAACTACAGAATCTCAGGGGCTCAAAGATGGTATCAGAACCACCAATTGCATAATTGGCCCTGCTAGTCTCTCCAGGAGACACAATTTCTCATGTCTTCACAGACTGAAAAATAACTACCAGCTCCATTCAGAGATTAAATACCAAACTTCTGTAAAAACCAATTACAAAATTACAGCTTCTCAAGATTTCATGTATTTCCTATGTATACCAATAGCAAGTGTTTCTCAGAATTACCTAAATATATACTATTATTTGTGCAAACACAAATGCAACAGAATATTTGGTGTAAAATATAATAACTATTCAAGTTATTCTGAAACTATTTCAAACATGCATAGGTATCCTAATTAATAACGAGAAGGATCAAATTTAATTTAATAACTAATCTTTTAGTTACTACATAACTAATACCTTAATCAATGGATAAGCAATAATACCTTTTGGATAACTGATAAAAATTGCAAAATAATTATGCACAGCAAAGTGCACTTGATGGGTCTTAACTTTGACTACTATAATTTTCCTTTGTCTAATGACAACAGGCAAAGTCCAGCTTTCATTATCTTCCTCAACAAATCATGTCATCACTGATTTTATCTCCCAACAATTTCTCTTTTAACTTAGAAGTCTTCTTCAGCAGCAAGATTAACAAAGTCATAAGAACCCTTTGCACATTCCACTTCAACAATTTAAGTAAAACCACACAAAGCATTGAACAGAAAGGTAAAAAACATACCTCATTTCAGAAACAATGCAAGATTTTCTATAAGCAAGTATTTTGTCTTATATTCCAAAACACCCACATCCTGCAGTATTATTTATGCCAGTATTTATTTGAAAGTTCAATCCCTAAACACATTATCTTACTGCAGCAAACTAAGATAAATATGGACAGTTGAAATTATATTTATACATTTCTTTAAAAATGGTACTTATATATGTCTGCAGAGAAGAAAAAGATATGTTCTGAATTTAAAGCCACAGAATATTTCATACCAATTACAACTTGTATTACATCAGAAACACAAACAATGAAAGCCTGGTAGCTAGCAGTAAGACACTGGACATCAGGATTTTCCATTTTTAAAATAAAAAAACCTCTGACTGGATCATTTAAAAGGGTGCATGAAGTAAAACAATAATGAAGTAAAAAAACTAAGAAAAATATACAAACATATAATATAAACATACTTTTCAAGACAGAAAGGCACAGCTAATCAAGGCAATTGAGAGTACATGATTAATATGATTTGCAAAATTTATTACTGAGCTTCTCTGTTAAAGGTAACATTATTCAAACAACACCGTCACAGTTATTGCAGATTAAGGATTTCAAATTAGCTCCTCGTGTATATCATTATTTTGAGTAGCTGCATTTTATCTGTCTAATTTTAAATTACTGCAGGCAGATGAAAGTCATCCTAAAATCTGACTCATAATTCAGGTACCATACCACTAACCTTAACAGAGATGCTGGTTCCTACACAGGTACAACACTATTCCCAATGTAAACAAAGGACACTGGCATGCACCCCAGGCTAAGGATGTCAGCATTTTTCAAACACCTTTCTGACTGTTCCATTTTATGGTGATGCAATATGACCTACATTTTCAACGGCCAAAGAGAGACAGAGAGATAGAAAGGGAGGAGATAGAGAAAATAAAGACAGACAGACCTTTGCTGTCCTTATCCTCCACCAACTACAGCTTTAACTGTCCCTCATGGGGGTAGTAATGGGCAAGAATAAAAGCAGAATAATCTCATCATAAATTCTGAATGAGAAGCTGAAAGATAGGCAAGTGTAGGAATAGCAATTTTTTTCCTACAATCCTGTGAACAAGTACATAGTGACACCCTCAACAGGAAAGAACAGTAGAATCAATAATTTTATAATCAGTTACCAGAACAAAGCTGTCTGCAATACAGATACTTATTTTACTATCCTGTATTTCCTCTCATGTTCCTACCACTTCATTTCCATGTATTCCCTTAAGATCTCAAAACAAAACACAAAATAATCCACATCATTATCATCATTTTTACAGACAGAGGAACTGAGGAAGGACTGATCTGCCTACAGTTACATACCAGGCCCAAGGCAGGCTTGGCAACACAAAGCATCACTCTTCATTATCTCTGTCCTCTGCAATCTATTAGGGACTGTGATACCTGTCACCCTAATATATAATCTTGACATAATACCAGAATTATCTCTATCTTGTATTTCTTGCACATGAACTTCACACAGCAATCTGTGCTAAATTACTCCTAACTCTCAGAAAGCTTTTCCTCACAAATGATGGTCCACATTTCTCAAACTGGCTCTGAAAATGCACTTGACTGAGCTGTAAAACTTGGTTCTGGAAATGTTAATGGTCTTTTTCATTATAAACATGTGAAAATATAGAACTAATTAAATCTTTAGGGTTTTTTTTGGTGGTTTAGGTTTTTTATTCTTTTGCAGCTAAAGCACCTTTCTTTTCAAAAATCTGCAGTTTTTCATAGTTAAAACTAGTATTTTAATAAATTAAAAGCTTTTTGCTAGGCTTGTATTAAGCAAAAATCAAGATCTTTTGGGTTTTGGTTACTCTTCTTTAGGGCAAAAATATCCTGCAGAATATCTGCAAAGCATTTAGAGGATCAGAGCCCATTTACTAGAGCTGGTAGTTAATACAATATGCAAAATAACAGTAAGTAATTTCTTTATCTTTAAAACTGAAAGCCAAAACATGAACTTAAGTATATCTCTGTACATCCAGAATCACTTCAGCTCTTTCCAAAGAGTTTCTTGGGATTTGCACATAGGTAAACAAGACTGTAATTTGGCATGGTACTTGAAACCAGAGATCAATAAAATGTATAGAATAATCCTGTGTTTGCACTGTGATTTTATGATAACAGCAGCTTTCTTATCAAGCAGCATTTATCTCATGAACTGCAATCAGCCCTACACAGCAAGGGGTGAGAAAACTGTTGCTCATTTGCTTGAGAGCTGCTGCCTTTCCAACAGCAACTTTCTATCAAACTGTTTAGCAGTGAGGAGTCAGGGAGACAAGCAGCACCTATAGCAAGAGTGAGAAAGAAAAAGCTTAGAGCCATCCTACTTCACAGAGAAGGGACACAGTGGAGATTCGAGAGGCAGACAGCAAACAAATATGAAGGAAGGGAAATACCTGTATAATGATGGAAAAGAGCTTGGAAATTGAGAAAGGATGGACACTGCAAAGGGAGGATGGGGATGCAGGGGGTAAGGTGGAAGACACAAGGTTCTTAAGCAAAAAAGAGAACTATTTCTCCTTCAACACTTGCCCATAAGACTTTGGGGAAGTCCTCACTCAATTAAATGAAATTACAATCACACATTTCTCCACTCCTATTATCCCTGACTGCAGTCAATCTGTTTTACTCTTTGAAACTGAATTTAGTGAAAAACTGGTATTTCTTCCACTATAAACAAACTTATGTCTGTTAATCTAGGACAGGAGTCGTGCTGATATAAAAGAAATCTCTTCTGTATTGTCAGCATTACTAAAGCTCTCCTTTGTGAATATTTCACTGCAATATTTTCTGTAGTTTTTTCCCTTTTTTCTCCCTTTCTTCACAGTATCTATGTCGCGGTTCAGAAGGGAAAGAAGCAGAAGTGACACTTTTATAGCTGTCCAACACCATAAAAATTTCAGCTGGAGAAGCCTATCAGTGCAGGGACCAAGCCCAGCATCCATCCCAGATCGACTCTTCCCTTTGCCTACCAGTGACTGCCACCTAGAGCCAGAGTGCACCGCCTCACACAAGCAGGACAGAAATGTTACAGCAGCAACAAAAATGTCAACCCCAGCCAAAATTAAAAAAACAAACCAAGAACTCACACTCTAGAAAGTTACAACCAACTTAGAAGATTAAATTAGTTATGTTTCTCTTCTTAACATGCCTTCTGGATAATAAGCATTTGGCCCATGTCTCCCTGTTTTTCTCTGAAAACTGCTATTTTGTTATACATATTTAAGTCCCATATGTGGGAAAATATATATAAAATAGCACTATACTGCTTTTCAAGTAAATCTTGTGTTTCAGTTTGTTTGCTAAGAAATATGCTGGGCCACACTAAGAAACTGACTACAGAATCTCATCATTAGCTGAAGATGCAACAGTGAAATTTCAAAGACTACCTGTGTTAAAATGCTGACAAGGCTTTAACATTCATGACATTAAGGCTTTAACATTCATGACATTAGTGATATTAACAAGACAAGAAATGTCTTTTTAGTAGCATGAAATTTAATTTAAAAACCCTAATATTTTCATTTTAAGAAATACACTCATACTGACACAAATATACCAGTGGCTTAAATGTCTTCAAAAGCCCACCCAAGCAAACATCACTTCTGACACATTGTAAGCTTAACACATATTTATAAACTGTATTAATTCATAGCTGCTTATTATACTGTATAAAATAATATCTTTTTCTAACTACTACTTATGTAAGTATTAATAAGGTGCCTAATTCTCAAGCATTAGTCAAACAACCACTAGATACTCTTTAACAGAATAAAAGGAAGGATTTTTTGTTATCATTTACCTGGAGAATATAATAATTTGCATTTTAAAATATTCCCAATAGCAGTTCCCTTCACTGCAAACTATACACAGCTGCAAAGCCAAAGCTGTGTGAGTGTTAGCATATTCCTTAGCTATTAAAATAATTTATTAGCTATGACTAATAATGCCTTGTGAAGAAATCAGTTCTCCAGTTTCCTTACTCTGCTGCTCATGGACAGGCAGACTGGTAAGGGAGGATTAGAAAACCAGAGGATTTCTTCTCACATTTATCATTCCATTAGATACACAACCTCCAGGTTTCACAGTATCCCTCCTTGTACTGCTGGTCCCACTAAGAAATTAATTTTTCCTAAGGGGATACATGTTCACAGATAAAATGAAATTAAATGGAATTACAAATCTCACTGTTGAACACGGCTACCTACATATGAACTAAATGTCAAGCTGTAGTTACTGATATCAACAGTTTGAATGCAGCCAGCTGGAAAAATTGCTCATTCTGATCCACGCTCAGGACATGCTTTCCCCCACAAGGCACTCCACGAATCCCCATCATTTTTCCAAGCAGAATAATAGTTCTGCAACTGGCCTAGATGCAACACTACAGCAGAGAAGAATACTGAAACAGAAGGATGACAGGGACTCACTATAAAATTGTCCTGGAGGATGACATGAAAGAAGCACTGCTGAAAAACCCAAACCCATTGAAAAACACAACCTTTCCTTGACAACTACCACAGCTTTTCTTACAGATACAACAAATTCCACTTGAAATAGAACTGATGAACAGGTTACAGAGCTGGAGAATAGGTTTCAGCATGATCCTGTTAAAATGTGTCCAATGTGTAGTTAGAGATTTGTTAACCAAAGGAGAGATAGAAGGAACCTCCAAAGGTCATCCAGTCCATCCCCCAGCCCCAAGGCATGAAAACTAAGCTACCTTGTGGGAACAATACAAGTAATCAAACCTGTTCTTAAAGACCTGGGGCAATGGACAAGCCATTGTCCCACGGGTGATTATTCCAGCCTTTCAGTACTTCCACTAGAGAACTGTGTTTGTCCATGATCAATCTTCATTGCTTGATTATGACCGATTTATTTCTCCACCTGCCACAAGCCCCCTGCTTTGCAATGCCCTTCAACAACAGATCTGTGTTCTCACCCTCTGAGTCCTCTCTTTTTTACTGTAAGGAATTGCATTCTTGGGGCAGGCACACATTGTTTATGCATCATGGTTTTGTAAATCTTCAAGCAACCGCACTGGCATCTCCACACCTCCTCTTTCCCAATTTCATTCAACACAGACCTGATGTCCTCCATGTATGCAGTTAATGGATACTTTATTTCAAAACTAAAGCAGATCAAGCAGACTTATTTTCATAAACTCAGGATCCTTAATATTATATAGATTTACTTTGGGGTTTTTTGTCTAAGGAAGTTTAGGAAGCTCAGCTAGAACATAGCATGCACCCCTATTCTATGCAGTGATTTTACATGTAAGTAAAACAAATAAAATCATAGATGATATTCCTATCACTTTAAAAATTCTACTCCTGTTCATGAGTTAATAAAATGTCACTATTACGGTGTGAGCACCAACGTAAAAAAGAGGTTGGCCCCATTGCCCTGCAACAAAACTATGCAGTTCCCCATTGGTATCAGAGATGGTGCTCAAAGAGCTCTGAAAAACCAGAAACACAGAAAAATACTCATCAAATGGCAAGACAAATAAAAAGTCATAAATTGATTGGAAAGCTTCAAAGTAAATCTTCACAAAATATGACCACATGAAAGCGAAGCTTTTCTTTTATATATCCTCCAGTACTATATTTATGTGCATAAAGTCTCAATAGTTATGTTTTCTCTTTTTGAAGTATTTCTTTTTCTAAGGCAAATATCACCCTTAAGCTTTAAATTCTCTGATAACAACAGACAACTGTATCTCATATCAACATTGCTTTCAATGAGACACTTGCCTGGGAAGATCTTTGACTTGACATCAGAGATCATGGAATTTCCAATTACTCCTTCCTCAACCAAAAGGAAAATGGAGTGTAGCCAAGTCCAGGCCCTGCTGACAACTAGATTAGCACAAACCATTCCTTTAACCACACTGACACATAGTTAAGGTAATATTTTCCTATTTCTATAGCTTTGTAAAAATAAATTACATTTTGTTGTGAATTGCTGTACATTTCTCAACCACAACACATGGTGCTGTACCATACCCACACCTCCCAGAAGGTGCCCTGTGCTAAGGGCTGTCTGTTACTTATTTTTCCCCAAGCCATGACAGTTATTGCAGCTGCTTAAAAGACACCACCTGCACAGAAGCCAGCAGAGAACAGCTGCTTATTCAAAGACAACTTAACTTTTAGAGGCCTTTGTAAAGAAGCAACACATTCTCACAGCATCCATCTCAAAAGAAGATGCAGAACAGCAATTTCACTAACTGCTATTAGCAGAAAGAGAAAAAAATGTAGGTTGCAAAATGGCTGTCTTAGAGTTGAAAGTCTCTGTGCCAAACTTAGTAGGCCAGTCCTAGAAAGACTGGGAGGCAATTACAAATTAAGATTTGATAAGAATTATCCAGTCATTGGGAAATTTGCTACCTATATTATCCTAAGTCTACACTAACATTTGAGAAGATGAGTAAGGTTCAAAATCCCTTCAAGGGCTTGCAAGACCAGGACAGACTTCTTTAAACATTTGAAAACAACAGCTCTTGAGCTATTTCCTTCCATTTGTTTCTTGACATGAACTACAGTTACAGTCAGTCACTCCTGCTTGTGCAGGCTTTTCACATAACAACAGGATAGAAAAGCTCCACCAGAAAATCTGACAATAAATATCCTCCTATTCTAATCCAGACAAAGTGGCTGCAGCTCAAGTGCAATTTGGGTACTTCTAAAATTAAATTTCAAACTAATGACATTAAAAAAAAAATCTCATGTTTCGTTTTAATATACATGTGCACAATTTTATTTCAGGATATGTTATTGTTCAACACCATCCTAACTTTATATACACACACATACATACCGAAAACCACAAGCAGTTCTCACAAATGAAAAAAAAAAAAAAAAAAAAAAAAACACCAACTCATAACTGCCAAAGTGACACCGGAATGAAACCTAAGTGAAAATATTTACCATGAGCCACAAAATCACAGGTGCATACTTATTAATAGCATGGCTTTTACTCTGATCTCCTACAAGCCAATCTTTATTAATCTAAGTTATAAAATCCAATTTATGTGCCTTGCCTGTTTTATTAGTTCAATTCTCTCTATAATCAAAATTTAAAAGTTTATTAAAATAAAAGCAAAAGGCAGAGGACTAAAAAGAACTCGTGGTTTTCAAGCATTCTGCCCTTATGTTTTGCAAAAAAAATACACCCCAACAAAATAATCTGAATGCTTGTTTATAAGGTGTCTACTAAAACATTATAATAACAAACAGTTACCTTGTAACAGACTTCAAATAAAACATTGCAAGAATAGATACACTGTTACCTAGTTTCCTAACGACTACTAAGAGAAATAACACTTTGGGCTTAATGTTTTGGGCACAGCTATAGCCACTTCCATATCTCAACTGAAAATGTACATGTATGTATACATATATACAGATATACACATACTTTATAGATAATGTATTTTGTGTCCAGTTCCTCTTTTCCCGATGCTTGACATTAGCTGGTCTATTTACCTTATGTAACTCACCAAAACATTTTATGAAGCAGATTATTTTATTCCACAATTTGTTGGTGTTTTTTTCCTGTCCCTTGTACTTTTCAAGCTCAAATTCTATCCCTGGTGGAAACAGAGTACAGAAATCACCAGGGAGGCACTTGTACGTCTTTGAACAGAATCTGACCTGCAATGCAAAAATTATCTTGATTGTTCTTTTCTTGCACTTCTGAAATTACTGGTTTGCTTTTATGAATTACTCCCTTAAACACCTTAGTCCTCAGTCACTGAATATCTTTTGTGTTGGGTTTCACTGCTGTGCTCAGTCTATCATTCTGACAGCAACACCACCTCATACTAGTCAACAGTCTGGTGATTACAAAATTCACTCTGATGGAAAGAATTATGGGCATTAATCCCCTCAGGAAGGAGGATAGCTGGGTTGAAGGCTCCCACACATGTGGTGAGCACTCCAGCAGATAACAGCTCTGCTAATGATGAAAAGGCAACCAGAACCACCACCACCTCCTGGGTTTTGAAAGCAAAGATTGACCTTTGCTCCCTTTTTGAAAGAAAGGGCTTATGATCCTAATTTCAAGAGAGCATGAATCCAAAATGCTCCCTGGAGAAAGATGCTTAGCCCTGGCAAGAGGCACGATTTAAGCATGTTCCTACTTCAGCTACTGCATGGAAAATGTGCAGATTCATCATCTTCTTCAAGCCTTTCTGGTTGGTATAATTTTAACAAATTACCAACAAACACTGAAGAATTTGGCTCCCCCACCTTCATGGAAACATGACCCAGCTGGCCTCAGCCAGACCAGCCTTCCCTTTTGGTACAACCACCTTGAGCCACAGCCTGGATCTGCCCCTTCTGGATCTGACAGTCTGTGCTGAAAATGCCCAGTTATCCTCTCATCACAATTCTCTTGAAATATTTGTTTAAACCATCTGTTTAGACAGCAACTGAAGCAATAGTTTAGAAGCTACATTTGGCACACCAGAAAAAGAAAGTGAAGAGAATATGCCATCTTCCTAAGGCCACAACTTCACTTCGGGGTTTTACACTGTTCCCAGTCCTTATTGGTAGGCTAACCGTGGTCAGAAACAAAGTTCAGTGTTTTCACAGGATCACAGAATCATAGAACCACAGAACAGCATGTGCTGGAAGAAACCCACAATGATCATTGAATCCCAACTGCTTGCCCTGTTCAGGACACCCCAACAATCCCCCCTGTGCCTGAGAGCATTGTCCAAACACTCCTTGAGCTCTGGCAGGTTTGGGGCCGTGACCATTCCCTGGGGAGCCTGTTCCACTGCCACCTGTATTTCACTGACCATCTTACAAATGAAAACCTGAGCAAGCATCACCCAAGCACGTAATCATGCCTCCAATTATTTCTATTTCTCTGCTCAGGCTTGTACCTCAGAAACTGGAGGTGAGAACATATGTCAGTGTATCATGTTCAATGGGAACTGTAAATTGTAGTTGTGCTTGAACATTACCCACTGGCAGTTTCTCTATTACAAGAAAATAAACCATAAAATAATCCAAAGCAAAATATAAACCCAATTTAAAACAAGAAACAGATGTTTATCAATAGACCTGATACTCTTTCTCCATCTCCTGAGACAGAAGTCTTTCTTTCAACATGTCTCCATGATGTAGCCAAGCTCAAAGCCTTGTAAAATTTCTGTCTTCTTTTAGAGTTTGGGACTGCTTTTAAAAAATAAAGAAAACAAACTTAACCAACCAATTTTTTTAAACTTCAAAAAGCTGACTCAGAAGCTGCGCAATAGCTCTGATTCAGCCTTCTTAGCTGAGTCAAAGCATCTGGCCACGTGATTCAGAAAACACCACTCTGAAGTCGGGCAAGAGCTGCTTTCCAAAGGAGGAAATGCCTGTTTTCCCTTGTAATCCTTGTGCAAAATTTCCTCGGTGGCACTAACAGTTATTTAAACTTGAAACAAGTAAATATGATACTCACAGCTCTCTTATTGTTCATCCAATGTTTCAAACCACAGTTAAATAAAAACATTTACCATTTGGCCCAATGCCAGCAAAGACAAATTCTTCTAAGTCAGTGGTAAAACCTCATTAAACATCGACCTCTTCCTCTGAAAACCCTGGCACAACACTGATCACTACCACGGCCATGAACTGAAGGACTGAGGAAGGAAAAAACAAAAATATGCTCTTTTTCCTTAGTAAAATAAAATAAAGTCACCCTGAAAACATCCTACCAACAAATTAAGAGAATGCTAGGTAACTGACTAATCCTGTCAAAGAACCTCCAAAATAATAAATGTCTGCTTTCCTACAAAACACTTGAAACAATCACAGAACAGCATGAAATGCCACCCTAAAATTACCTGAGTCACTTTAAATCACAGAATGCAGACATCATGTGGCATCTCCGAGCCATTGCACAGGCAGCTGAAGTCTACAGTGTTAATAATTTTTAGATTAAAAGAAAATTCTAACCAGCTAATCTGTCTTGCAGTAGCTTCATGACACAGAGTTTCTCAAGACACCTGTTAAAACACCTTGACTTTCTTGCTAAGTGGGAATCTACCAAGTCCCTGGGAATAGGTACCATGACCCATGGTGCCACTCCTGCTAATTCCACTCCTCAAAGAGTCCCTTTTGGCACACACACAAGGCACACTTTCCTTTGCATCCCTGCACCTGAAAGCTCTGGCTTCTACATTCAATACCTACACTTCCAGTATCATGAAATTTCAAGCTGAGTTTGACAAGCTTTAATAAATTAGTCACAGATCATCCTAAAATGTACAATAATTGATCCTCAAGCTTCATAAATATTCAGTGGGATCCAGATATGAAATCTGGAAAGCTGTTACATAATTTCTGTGAAGACAGCTGAAAGAGGACAATATCAGAATGCCACCTGTGTAACTGAGATTAACTAAGACATAGAGCCTTTACTTAGGAAAAAAATATTTCAAAGGAACATGCAGCACTATTTTTTTTTATGACTAAGATAAGCTTTTCTCCCTTCAGGAGAAAAGAAGTAGTGATAAAATGTCTTTCTAATGAGCCAAATATTTCCAGGACTAATATTTTGCAAAGTGCTTCTGTCAAAACTTCTGAAATTTTACAGGCTTCTTTCAGTTACAAAATAAAAAATAACAAATAAAACCAATACTGTAGACCACAAGTGGTTACACTATTATCTGATAGGAACCTGGTTTTTAAAGTATGGCATTAGCAGTACATTTAATCAATCTTGGTGACACAGGCAGTAGACAGCAAAATTGATTACTGTTCAGATAATGAAATGTTGTATTTTTAAATTATTAGTGTTATCACTACAGTCAGAACAAGTATTTTCACCCTCCCCTCTCTCGTTCTGCTATAATTCTATGAAAATGGTCTGGCTCTGCAGAAACACAAGAATCCATGTCAGGAAAGCTTTTTACAAGGCTAAGAACCACTCACTACTTTTTATACCTCAATCACTGGGTTGAAAAATTTCAGGTTTATCTGCCAAGAGTGACTATTTTAATATCTGCAGAATTAGACAGCCAGTGTCTTAGAATTTTTTCAGAACAAGATGACAAGCTCTTGGAACACTGATGCTAATTTTCAGTAAATGCTGAGGCTACAGAAGACTGCAAAGAAAATAAAACACTAACATAATTTTAAATGAGAAAAACAACCTGATAGGTTAGTTTGGTATCAGTCATGCACAAAATCCTGGTATATAATCGACAGAAAAATAAAAGATGGTGTTAAAAAGTAATGCTAAACATAGGCTTACAGAAAATAGGTCTCGCTAAATAAATTTGGTATGGCTTTCTGACAAGAATATAGGTTGGACTGGATAAAAATACCCTGCAGTTTCTGACCTACTATACTTAGATCTCTGTTAAGATTTAGTGCTACACAGAAGTCTGATTTAGAAGTTAGTCAACATGATGAAAACCTGGAATCTAAAACCACCTCATAAATTATTAGGGAGGCTAAAGAAAAATATTTTTAATCTACCTTGTCAATAGTTAAAGCTGTTTTCTTAGCTCTTAAAAATCATAGCTCATTATAGCCTGGAATACTATAAAAAGCTTCTTCCCCGTTAACTTTTTGTGTGGTTGGGAAAAAAAATCATATATACACACAGTTAAAGAAAAACGGAGGAGGTATAAAGTCACTTTAAACTTTTACTCTCATAGATTGTTTTTCAGTAAAGAAAACTTCAGCATTAACAGACTTCCTCAATAAAAAAAAACATCAGTGCACCTAAAAGCCATATTTTCAGGAACAAAAAAAAAAGTATACATATGAAAAATCAAAGCCAGTTCTACACACGTGTAACATCTTGCAGCACTAAACTTACCTAGGTTATACTTCTTGCATCCAGAGTCACCTGGAAACATTACAGAGGATTATTTAACACTTTTGACAGGGACAGATGTGCAACAAATTATTATGTATAAGCTGCTCCAGGTTCTTACCATATGGCACAGATAAAAGAATTCAAGGAAAGAGGGAAAACTGCATGAAATTTTAGCTTGGTTGAAAGCACACACAGGTACTTATTCCAAAAGAGCTGGCACAGAGTCAGGTGCTATCCCCTGTGCAAGACATTTTTTCCTATTGCGTGAATCTCCACTACTGATGCTTTAGGGAAGCTCCAGTGCTACTGAGTGTTTCTGCTGGTCAGTTGAAGGATTATATAAAAGACTGCAGCTGATAGAATCTGCACAGAGTACCCAAAGTGGTGAAGGACAAATAAATAAGAGTAAGTCATTTCTGTTCCAGAGATCTACATCATACATCACACTGAATTAATGGCAAAGACATGGCTGTACACAGCCCAGTGCAACACCCTCCACACATGAGAAACAAGGGCTGTTTCACACAAGATGAGGAATTCTACTCGGAAATGGAGCAAAGCAAAATGAAAACTCCTAAGACACAGTGAATTCTCAAACGTGTATAGAAACCCAGCAAGCTGGAACTGGCTTCCCAAGCAAAAATATCTCATGGATATTTAATATGTCAAAATAGAGCAGGAGAGAGAACAGGCTGTTGCATCAATACCCAGCCTTAGTGAGATTCTTGATGATGTATTTACCAAGTTCTACTTCCATTCTAAAGGAGAAAAGTTAATGAACATCGATGATGCTTGAAAGCCCTGTCTTAAGAAGAAAAATAATGGCTTTGTTCTCAAAATTGTTCTTATGAGCTTAAGATCCAGAATAAAAAATGTCATAGAAGCTCTTAATTAGTAACACATATGAAGAATGGAACAAAAGGCATTAAATATTATTAACTAGTCATATGTACTGCAGTATTCTAAATTAATTACTCAAGGACTATCTATTTGTCATTTTGGAGAGCTTAATAAGACTACCGGACCAAGAGTGGAATGATGAACAAAAAGGGAGAAAAAATTGTATTGGATTAAATGACAGAAAATCACACAGAAGTTCTGAGATGATTAAATAAATAATTGTGGATTTTCACCTACAGTAGTCTTCAGTTCTGACCAACTTCTTTCTGTGATAAAAACCAAAAGGGTTCAGAAAATGGAAAGAGCTCAGAGAGGTGTAAGAAAAATATTGTCTTGATTAAACTGGATGTTTCGAAAAGCTTAAGACTTCCAAAAGGAAATAAGTGGATAGAAAGGCAGTAACTGTACAAAATTTGCATAGAGAAGTTCAGCTAGGTCTTCTTCTCACCCTTTGGCAAAATACTAGGCTGTACCATAGTGACCAAAGCCTTAAGAAAAACAAAGTTTTTAGTCAAACCAACTAAATAGCAACATAACCAGAGTTCATAAAAGTGAGCACCTTTAGTAGAGCTTATATAGTTCATGAATGCATGGCCCATTCTTTGGCCCAAACCTGGGTAACTGGATAGATCGTTAGGTTTTCATATAAAATGATACCACTCACCAATCACATAAGAGTACATAAAAACTTCAAGAACAGAAGCCACTTATCCAAGTTTCCTGTGTTGGAAACGCTTCATTCCTTTAAGTTCTGGCGGAGTTTTAATGAACACTTCCAGTAATGCTTCCCTAATAGCACCTTCCAAAGGGCCTGATCAGTTGCCTATTGAAGACAAAGTACTGACTTTGAAACAATCTACAAATCCGTTAAGAGCTGTTAAATGCCTCTATCCAGAACAAAAAAGCGCCTCTTAATCACTCACAGCTCTAGAACCAGGAACTAACAGATTACAGCACATATTAACTTCGTTCTTTTCTCACCCTGATTTTCCCCACCAACCCAAAACTGTCAATGCATAGTGCCAAGCAGAGCAAGACCATAAGCCACTTAACTGTCCAAACCAAAATGAAGAGGGAACAGGAAGGTGTCAGGCTCTGGCAACGCCTCAGGTACTGTGATATACACTGCAGTAACATTACCGGCACCGTCCAAGCATCTAGGCCTATGGACCAAAAGCCTAAAACTCAACACATGGTAACACCTTCATATCTCTTTTCTCCAGATACCTCTAGCCAGTTTTTCCAGCACCAGCTTAGTTTGCCAGGACAGGAAGAAACAACTACTGTTCCTATCTGCTGATCATAGTCAAACTCACCAGGAAACATCAGAATAATTTTTGGCACGCCCCAGACCCTGTTGCTTATCCTCCCAGCATCGAGTAGGGATGACCCCAAGGGCGGCCCGGAAAGACCAGCCCAGCTCCCCGACACCTGCGCCATGGCCACGTCCTCCACACCCTCACTAGGGAAAAGGCACCGAGGAGCCAGCGCTCTGGCTCCCTCCAGCCACAGGGGCTGGACAGCCACCACAGGGGATCCCACAGTGATCCCTCACAGTGCCATGTCAATGACACCGGGCACCGTGACGGGACCATCCACCTGCCCCCTGGGTCATCGCCACCACGGCGGGACGGTCCGTCCACCTGCTCCCTTGTGCCATCACCGCCATCGCTGTAGGTGGGACGACACCGCCGCGGCCGTGCGGGAGCCCTGCGCGGGGAGGTCGGGACCACCGAGGGCAATGGTGAGGGCACCCCGGGGAGGACACCTCGAGTCAGGACCGTGGCGGGAGGGCAGTCGAGGCGCCCCCGATCCCGGCGGCCTCGATGGCGCGGGACCATGTGCCGGGGGCATGGCGGGGCGGCCGGGCGGGGGGCGGCGG
>VZSE01011740.1:699392-814659 GCA_013398275.1 Promerops cafer | reverse complement strand
GGGGCCGCTCACCCCGCAGCCGGGCCTCCATCGCGGCCCCGGCCCCGCGGCCCTCCATGTGCCCCCCGGCCCCGCGGCCCCCGCGGCTCAGCAGATCCGCCCGCTCTGGCTCCGGGAATCGATCCCTGAAGGGCCGGGAGAGACCCGCGCGCGGCGCTGGGAGGCGGCTGCCATGGCGTGAGGGTTTAACAGGAGTTTTTCCTCAGATGAAGTTATTCGCAAGCGGCTGCTGATCGATGGCGATGGAGCTGGTGACGACAGGCGGATCAATTTGTTGGTGAAGAGTTTCATTAAGTGGTGTAATTCCGGATCTCAGGAGGAAGGGTATCTGTTGTTTTGCTTTGGTTTTTTAAGTCTTGGAACTGCTTAGCTTGCGTTTCAGTGGAAAGCAGGGCTCGATCCATTTGGAAGAGATCCGTGTTAAAATGTGCACCGCTGCTTTTTTTTGGCTCTGTGGTGTTTCCAGGACAAACGCCGAGAACTGTGCTGGGAGAGGGCTACAGACGGGTCAGAAATCGCTGAAGGCTGCGGGCTGTATCGTGAAATCTGCCAGCACCGCTCGAATGCCCTCAGGATTGCTGTGCCTGCTGCGTGATCCAGCCGGGAGTCCCGCTCTTATAACAGGATCATGACTCGGATATTTTAGTTGGCAGTTCTGCGTTTGTTCTGTTAGGGAAGGGAAATACTGCTGGTATTTCTGCTGCTGTCGTTCTCCTTTTTTTTTTTTTTTAAAGTCCAAATTAGTTAGGTACTAGTGACAGCCTTCTGTGGGGTCTCTGTTAGTAATGGATGTAAATTCCCAGAGGACACAATATTATGAGTGTGTATACAGAGAAGCACTGCAGTATTAAAATACTATTTCGGTGGTCACAGAGCCAGCCCTAGCTGGAAAATTTATAAGACCGGGGTCAAACTGCTCACTGCTTTAATACCCACTTTACACTGATAAGGACATGATGGTGGAATTAATGTGAACAGTGTTTCTAACTGCACTTCCGAAAAATTATACACTGAATTTTTTAAGTGTTTTCTTTATTGAATAATTGTTATTTAGCGGTCCCTTATGCTACATGAAGTTTTGTTTTCTTGCTCTGTAAAGTTAGAAACTATTTTTATGTTGCTTGTGAGTAAATGTCTTGTCTGTTTTCAGATACAGCCAGTACCAACGTATGCTGAGTACTTTATCACAGTGTGAATTTTCAATGGGAAAAACTCTTCTGGTGTATGACATGAACCTGAGAGAGATGGAAAATTATGAAAAAATCTATAAGGATATAGGTAAACATGAGAAAATGTTACTGGCTTCTATTTGAAGTTTCTCTTATGAACAAGCTCAAGCCAGTTCTAATGAACATAATATATACATCTGAGGAGTGGTTTGGAGGTTTTTTGGGTTTGGCTTTTTGCCTACTAGATAGCACTCATATATGTGCTATAAGCATCTTGTAATTACATAGATTACATACAAACAAGAGCTTTTTTAACCTGTGGATGTGTATGTAGTTTTTAAGCTGATGGAGCTAACAAGCCACCATGTCACAAACAGCTCTTTTATAGTTTAGCAGAGTAGGTTATTTACATGTATTGTTTGAGTTCAATATAACTCTGTATCTTTCTTTCTTTTTTTTTTTTTTTTAAGAAAATAGTATAGCTGCAGCCCATGAGAAGATCTCTGAATGTAAAAAACAAATCCTTCAAGCAAAAAGGATCCGAAAAAATCGCCAGGGTAAGGTGCCATATCTGTATTTACAGTGGTGGGCTCACTGGTTTGTTATCTTTTAGAATACATTGTATTGGGAAATAGATTATAAATTTTTGAAAGTGCAAGGCATCATGATTACTATATTCAGCCTGGTGGGTTGCACTCACTACTGAATGTTTTGGGTGGATGACACAGTCAAGATTAAACCAATGACAATGCAGCATCAGGAAAACCTAAACCAGTGTCCTTTCTGAACATCTGTTTTAAGAGGTGTATTTTTTCCCTCCTTTAAAATTATATACTCATAATTCATTGAAATCTACAATACTCTAAAAGATGAGCAGTTGAGAAGAAGCAAAAAATTGTTTTTTCATGATAAATGAAATGCCAAAAAGAAATTTTAGAAATATAACATGAAAGATTTTAAATACAACTGTTTGATCAATGCTGTGGATAATTTTGAACTCAACTGGAAATTAAAAAAACCTTAACCAGTAGGATTGTGGACTTCTTACATCTTCACAAACATAGGTCTGAAGTGTTTGCTTTTTGATACGTTCTGTCCAGTCTGCAGCACAAATTTTTCCAGGTGAATGAGGTAGTTGGCATATGTACAGTCTTGCTATCAGGAGATGGCTGTGTTAGTTGCCTTTATAACCATAATATTGTTCTTAATGTGTAGTAGTTTTTTTAAAAAATCCTAAAAATTAAAAAAAAATCCATGTGTCATTTTATGCTTTTTTTCTAAAAATCTTTAATGCTCATGTGTAACATCAGCACCATTTTTCTGTACATATACATTTGATTGTATCTAAACCCAATATTTATGAATCATACACAAAAGACTAAGTGTGCAGCAATGCAGAGCTATCTTAAGGTGTCTTGAAAAACATTAAAACAGCTTTTCAAGGAAAAAGGAATCTACCATTTCACAATACCTGAGTTTGGGTTCTTGAGTCCATATTTTCAGAAGTATTTATATTAACTATTTCAATGTCTTTCAGAATATGATGCATTGGCCAAAGTCATACAGCATCACCCAGACAGACATGAAACACTGAAGTAAGTATAAAACTACATTAAATTATAATAGAGCAGTAAACTAGAAGTCACCAGACTTCACATTTCCTTGATTTCAGTTTGACTTTTCCTCACATTTGTATAATTTCTTTGACACAATAAAACCTTGTGTTTCTGTGCCCTTATGAGCTTTCCTTAATCTCCCATCTGTATGGGTCAGAAGCATTGCTAATTATTCTGTAGTTGAAATTTTTCCACTGTTAAGGTAAATAAGTGAACTGAGATGTAAATGCACATCTGATTTCAGTTTTCCTATGAGTTGCTCAGAAAAGGGAGATGGTGGGAAGTCCTTTAACTTGCACCAGCCAGATTCAGTAGTCACTCAAAATGCATAACACACAAGCAAGTAAGGTGGAATGAGAGAAAGCAGGAGAAAGCTCCTAGGGTTCTTTTTTATGTTTTCCTTCTGGTCGCTGTTCCTGCATGCCTGGTTATAAATGGCTGCCCTGTGCACCACACATAACCTGCCCTGGCATGCAGGGCAGACCTTCTGTTGTCCAGCTCATCTTGCATGTAACTCACAGTGCTGCTTGTCACGTTCTGGGTTTGCATCACTGTTCGTGCTTTTGGGGCAGTTGTGGGGAGATTAACTCTACTGAGCCATAGAAACATTCCAGGACTTATTGCATCTATGAGTTTGTTGTTCTTAAACTGATTGAAGGTGCAGTGTGGGATTACTGTTCCCATTTAAGTGCAGCTGTGCACTTAATTTCAGTGAAATTGCCAAGGGAGGCTGTCTTTTCAGATTCCATAGCCTTTCATAGCAAATGGAAGTGTTTTGGTATACTATTACCCTAATAATAGCATTTTTTATAGCTAAAAGCCACTGACAATATTTCACACATTTCTTTCTTGTACATTGTTTTTCTGTGCCTTGATTTCATTACCCCAACTTTGATTATTACAGGCAATTCTCATGAAGCTCATGAAATTCTTACTTCATTAGTCAGCATGTGATATTTACCAAGTAAGGCTTTAATAAAGAACTACCAAAAACGCAGTTTTTCAGTTAAGTCAATTAAGAACAGAAACAACTAAATGAGAGAAGTTGTGACTGCCCCATCCCTGGAAGTGTTCGAGGCCAGTTTGGATGGGCCCTGAGCAATCTGGTCTAGTGAAAGATGTCCCTCCCCATGGCAGGGGGTTGGAACTAGATGATCTTTATGGTTCCTTCCAACCCAAACTATTCTGTAATACTGTGATAAATTATACTTTTTTGTCTTAGAGGATGCTGGGTCCTTTAGGTTTGGAGGGATTATTCTAATTTTGCTTAATGCATCCAAGTGTAAGTTTCTTAAGCAAAGCTAGAAAGAGTGGTAAGTTATAGCTGGTAAGAATGCAGTCTATAGGAAAATAAACAGAAAATTATACAATGAATCAAAGGCCACCCTAAATTCAGAATAGAGGAAGCCCCACTAACAATGTCACTTTTCATGGAACTCTTAATCAGTAAGAACACCTGAGAAAACTTCTTGTGAACAGAAACAGAAGGGTTTATTGCAAGAGTTACATTTACGGCTTTTGCAGGTTATGTGGCACTATAGGACAAAATTTAGAAAAATACTTTCTTTATGCTTTTAAGGGTCTGTTTCTTGGAACAATGAGTCATACAGCAGAAAAGAAGCTGTTAACAGCTTAGTCACAAGTAGTGCACAGGAGCCAATTCAGGAAGTGATAGGAGCTGAAGTACTAAACAACAGTGCCCACAGTGTAATTAGATGCAGTGTCAGAAGAGCCGTTCAGAGGACCAAGAAATGACACCGAGTCTTAGAAAAGGAGATATGAAAGTAAGAAGGCTAAGCAAAGGTTCTCTGGAATGTAAAGTAAAAGGAGTAAAATTCCAGATGTAGCTTGGATGTTACTAGAAAAAAAAGTCTGTCCTCTCACAGTCTGCTTACACCTGACAGCACAGTGTAAACAGCAAGATTTGGCCAAATGGAAGATTTTCAGAAACTGGAAACTAAATGTTTCCAAAATCAGTGTATGAGCCTATAAGCTGTTAGCCTGCTTCCATCAAAGAAAGGGGTAATGTCACACACAACTCTCTCAGGTACTCCCATTGAGGTACCAAGCATGCTGGCTCAAAAAAAGGCAACACCCTCTGGTAGCACTAAAATAGACCTTTTTCCATCCACAATGAGGTACTTAGGATTGGAGGGCTTTTTGTGGTTCCCTACCCAGACTAGTTGCAGCAGCTGTCAATGGCTTCAGGAAAAAAAGGTTGATTTCCTTGCTGACCCCTCTATGACTTTGCCTGCTAATTAATCAGGGATGATCAGAGGGTGGTTGGGCAGTGAACAGACTCCCCAGGGAAATGGTCACAGCAGCAATCCTGACAGAGTTCAAGGAGCATTTGGACAATGCTCTCAGGTACAGGGCATCATTCTTGGGTATCCTTTGCAGGGCCAGGAATTGGGGTTGATGTTCCTTGTGGGTCTCTTCTGGCTAAGGATATTCTAAGATTCTATGAATCTGCTTCTTCAACTTGTATTGTAGGGTCAAGTAAATAACATGTTGTGCCAGGACTGAATTGTTACAAATGCCCAGGGTCCAACTGTATTCCAGCTTGGAGGCCTAATCTTTTGTTAAAGTCCTGAAATTACAAGTCTAGAACATAATAGTTTAAAATTACATGAAGTGACCTTACCTCTAACTCGTTTCACTCGTTTTGTTTACATAAACAGTTTATGTTATAGTTCTTTCTCCTCTACTTAGAGCAAATGTGTTTTGCAAGAATTTTACAGAAATTTTAAAGAATACTCTGACAATCTCTTTTCAGGCAGCTAGAAGCTTTGGGAAAAGAACTGCAAAATCTTTCTCACATTAAAGAAAATGTTGAAGATAAGGTATGTTTTTCATAGAGATGGTTATATAATAATGTATTGGGAATACAATTAATGTAGAATCTGCCATGGGTTGTTTGGCTGTATGTGCTCTCTGTTTCCTACAACACATATTTTATCATTCCAGTTGGAGCTGAGAAGGAAGCAGTTCCATGTTCTCCTGAGCACCATCCATGAACTTCAGCAAACCCTGGAGAGTAAGTGCTGTTCTTTGGTAATGCATGTAAATGGGTAAGGTTTTAGCAGATCAAATGGAATCACACTTCCATCAGGGGGATAGCTCTGTGCAATTGAAGTGACCTTTTGCATTGGCAGAATTTTTTCCCCAGTAGCAGTCCAGAGCCTGAAACTGCTCTGATTTTTTTTATTCTACAAGCTACCCACTGTGACATTTCCTGACTAGCTTCAGGTTAATTTGTAGGCAGCAGAATTCTTTAAAATGTGAGGATGAAGAATAGCAATTTGAGGTTTGTTTACTTTTTTTGTAAGAGGAAGTATTTCTTACAGAAAATTATTCTTGTGCTTATTTCCAAATTTAATTTTATAATTCCTATTTCCGTAGTTTTGAACATTAAACTACCATGATAGTCACTGTTATCATGGTATCATTTGAGGCTTTACTAAAAAGAAATTGGAATACAAGGAAGGTAAATGACAACCTACTCAGACTGTCAATCTGTGATAGAGCAGGGACTAAAACTGTCAGACACAAGAGCGAAATTCAGGAATTAGTTGTACTCATCTTTTGTCATACAAATACTTAATATTTTCAAATCAGCACTAACTTTTCGTGCTCTAATATGGGTAATATTGTTTTAAATATTATTTGCTGTATATTTGCCCTGTCTTTCAAAGGCAGAACAATTGGTACAGCCTCTGGGCATGACCTGATTAAATGCAGAGATGTCTGTAAGAGCAGACTTTCGTTCTCTAAGGCCATCTAGATCTTCTTAAGCAGATTGAACTGTTAATCCTAGGTACACTTTAGCAGAAGGTTATTGTTATTATGTGTTACTAACACTTGCTTAAGTATTAGTCTTGAAAATGCATTTTCATGTGAATATATAGATTACCTTTCAGGATTTTGTGAAGGAAGTAGCAGTTTAGTGCAAAGCACAGCTTCAGTATAAAATAAATAAACCATTAGCAGGCAAAGAGAAAAAAAGGGGTTAGAAGCAATCTGGTATCATTTGCTTAAATTGATACTATAAAACTTATCCCATATTTCCAGTAACAGCTGTCAGACATAACATCCCCAAAAACTTTGAAGGATTTTTTTGTTTGTTTGAACATAGCATTTTATAGGATGAGATACTCAACCACACATTTAAGGCAATCAAAATAAAATATTTAAGTGGGACAAAGTTCTGCAATATAGTCTGTGTATATGACCAAACATGTTTGACTAACAGTAATATTGAATTTTAGATGATGAAAAACTTTCAGAAGCTGAGGAATCCCAAGAAACTCAGATGGAAGGAGAGGCCAAGCAGTAGATGTCATATGAAGACTGAAAATACTACTTAAGAAAGTCCAAGTTTCTTCACTTTCTGTTGAAATCAACAGTAAGAGAGATGGAGCTGGAAAGAGTTTTCTACTGTTTCTGTGAATTTTTATACAAAAATACATGTTTTGCCTATGCTTCGGGGGAAAACAGTTGCAGATGTTTGCAGACAGGCACTCAGTGTTAATCCACAGACTTTGTAATTTGTGACAAATATACTTTGTTTCACAAAAGATAAAGCTTTTACACCATACTTGTGAACTGAGGTGTTTGCAAAACTTTGCCAATAAAAGGTGTTTTCACAGATTTTCCTATTTTTAGCAGGGATTGAGCCTTATAATAAGGGCTCCTTTTCTTACATGACATCAGACTGAGGACTGTGCATCTTTTAATGAGTCCCAGCTTTTATACCCTGTTCTAGATGGGACCTAAATCTGAACTAAGTAGGCTCTTAGTTTTTCAAAGTAGCTGCCATTTTAGAACTTACTGTGACTAGACTAGAATTCAATAGTTTCATATAAAATAAATTACTTCTATAGAATTAATGCTTGCTAAAGGTTATAAAAAACCAAAAATGATACTGTACTAGCTTTAATTTTTTTTTTCTCAGAGTGATGCAAAGAACTGCAGTGATCCAAGCCTTGCTCTGCTGTGTTTATTGTACCACATCAATAGCCACATTTTAAAATGGCACATTTAAAACTTCCATTTAAAAGCTTTGTTCTTGAAGAACCAGGAATCTAATCCCAATACCATTTATAATCTGCTTCTGGATTTTATCTGTCAATTGACTATTATCAAAATACATCATCATTTCGGAAACAGATGGTGGAACCCTTCTTTTCTCATGATGAATAACTGAAGCAGTAGAGCAATAATCATGATGTTAAAGAATCAGAGATACTTCTGTTATTAGTAAGCAAAGTGGAATCTATCCATCCCCCTGGATCATCCTGCTGTCTGAGCAATCTGTTGGGAAGTAAGAAAAGTTTCAACCTTCCCCAGAAGAGAAGAGAATGGAATATGCTCTATACTTTTGTAAGTCAAGGAGGAAGGAACAAGTGGCAGTAGGAGATCATGTTCTAAAAACATTGACTAAATGGAGCCTTCCAGTGGTTTGGGTAAAGGAGAACATTCTGGATCTCACTCAGACTGTGCCATAAGCATACAAGGTTCAGGTGAAATAACAATGTCACACAAATAGAGCTGCTGTCTCACTAGGTGACAGCTGAGGGCGATTTCCACGATTGAGACTTCAGACATTTATAACCTAGATGCTATATAATTCCCACTCTCAGAGGCTGTGGATCTGTGTGGATTGGGCTGAACAGACATATCTGAGCTTGTTTTGCTCACATTCTAAGTTTGCTAAAGGCAAGCCAGCTGAATAAGAAGTCACACAGCTTCAGTAGCACAGTGCAGCCCTGAACTAATAAGCTGTCAAAAGTCTCCTAGTTCACAGCTGCTCAGCTCAGAACACAGGGGAAGCTCAGGTTTGCCAAATGGAGCCTGTACAGTCATGCAGTGCTTCTCATGCACTATGGATTTGGCAGGTTGAGGGGTGGCTAAGCAAACCAATAATAGAAGTTATTTAAGAAGGCTTTTAATAGAAGTACAGCATCAAAAAGTATTAAGTGTACGGGGTTTGTCCCCTCCTAACAACAGGGTAAAATATTTTGTAAAGCAGCAACACTAAATTATTGCCAAATCAGGGAGGAGTCGTTGTCATGAATGTATGAATTATGAAGATCATAAGTGACAAGGACTCAAGGACAATTTTAAAGCATATTAAAATTTTTATGGTGGTCAAAATGGCCTCCATGAGCTATCTGGACTGTATTTTGGTGCAGAGGAGGATGATATTCACCAGTTAAAAACAATCTCCATAACAGTGAAAATCTCCAATTTTTCCATTCATTGTTCTACACAATTCTTTGGAAATCACTTGGATCAGTCAAGTATCTTATCTCAGAACTTGCCCTGCTCTGTACAGAACCTGACCAGAAACCTGCCAACACCTAAGTCCGTCCCTCTGGTAAGGAATATTTCAGAGAAATAGGAGTTGTACACAAAAGAAGCAATACAAATGCATGGCAAAGGAATATATTCTAGTTCAAATTACAGTGGTGCAATCTTGAAAAGAAATTACTGTCTTGGAAAATCAAGTTGCCCTAGTGCAATGTGGCAGCAAGAAAGTGATGTCACTAGGCCAATCAAAGAAGAAAGTAACATCAATTCATTGCAAACACAGCCTCAGTGGGACACCCAAAATATTTGCTTCTATTTTTTCCCAGTATTTATACCTCTGACCTCTTGAACATTATATTTGTACAAAAAAAGAAACAAAACCAAATGGAATTCATATACCAGCCAGTATTTAACCTACTTTATTACAAAGACTGAGGTTCCAGCTTTGAATCTGCCCTGCATATGCTGGAAGTGTATATCTGCATGTCCTTTAATCTTCTGTTCCAGAAGTTTTCTGTGTATCATTTTTGCAAGGCATACATGATTGTCACTCATAGATCCTTGCCTAGAAATCTCTCCTCTGTCATGCTGCTTACCTGCATTGACTCTAAATGTACATGTATAAAAACCTAAGTACGTAAATTCAGAGTCTCAACAACCACACTATTTTAAAAAGCTGTTCCCTGGTTTATTATTTGCCTTCACTCTATCTAAGCTGAAAGATTATTATATACCTAAATGGTCCATCTCAATGCCCTTGTCATATGGATGCAAAAATACAAGCAGAAAGAGAGTTGCTGAAGTGATAAACTGCCATTTTCAATGCCAGGACTTGTTTTTCTGTCCTGTCCAAAGGAGAGCAGCAGAGGGAGAGTAGAACATTGAACAGAATTGGTAACTTGGGCAGGATTTGTTGACAGATTTAGCAAAATTTCATGAAGGGATTGAAGAAGCAGGAGAAAGAATGTCACCATGACACACTGCCAAATGATGGGATATCTCTGAAACCATGTTAATTTGAAGAAAGCTGCTGCCAGCCAAGAAAATTGCAAAAAGAAAAAAAAAAAATCCCAAAGATTTATGAGCTAGAAATTATGAGTTATTTGATATACTTACAAGTTTTTCAGATGTCACAGCTGGCTTGTACCATGCTTTCCCTCCTTTACTCAAGGCTCAGGTGGGTTTCCCTTTCATGAGAGTTAAAAAAAACTAAGAAAAAAAATCAGAAATGCAGGCAAGTACTGTTAGCTCTGCTCTGGGAACCTGTGTGGTTTTTTCTTTCTAGACTAGCTGCATTAGGGACACATCCAGTGTATGAACCACACTATAGATCTATATGCATCAGACCCTGGGGAAAGCAAGTTAGCAACAGAGAAGTGCTCCACCTTTTGTGCTTCACACCAATTGTCAAACATGTGCTTGGGTTACCTCAGCCTTTGTTTCCCAAGTCTATTTTAATAAAGGTTGTTAGCACTGTTGCAGAATTCCCTCCACTCACAGCCCAGGGTTGTGTGTTGCTGGGCACTGTCCAAAGCTAGAACAGAAGAAAGGCTGTTCCTGTGTGCTGGGCAGAGCCACAGCAGCCAGGAGGCAAAGCCAGGTTTGGCTTTGGCTTGTGT
This sequence comes from Promerops cafer, assembly GCA_013398275.1. Classification (NCBI taxonomy): domain Eukaryota; kingdom Metazoa; phylum Chordata; class Aves; order Passeriformes; family Nectariniidae; genus Promerops; species Promerops cafer. The sequence goes on along the minus strand of VZSE01011740.1, from coordinate 803,943 downwards.
CCACCCTGGCCTCTCGGAATTCACCTGCCTGCTGGCAGCAGGAAAGTATCCAGCACGAGCTGGCATGGCATGGCTGCGTGAGGCTGTTCAGTGATATGCCAACGGCACCTGGGGAATGGGACACCAGGACATCCCGGCCAAGGAAACTCATGATCCTTGTACCAAGGAGCTTCCCAGATATTCAAGAGTATCATAAAGCCAGGGATGCAGTATAACGTGGACTTTACCTGGGCTAGCAGAGTCCTGAAGGGAAGGATGAGGGGCCTTACACCTCTATGCCAGATGAAACGATGGCGGGCTTGTCTAATGGAAAGAGCAACTCAGGACCTGTCCTGGCCAGAGGCAGCACTGGTTGTGTTGGGCAGCCGTTGCTGGGTGAGTGGCAGGAGCTGGTCTTAACCGAAGAACCCGCGAGGAAGGAACTTGGGAACAGACTCGGTTTTCCACACTTGTTACATTTATGTCTGTGTAGCTTTTGTGAGGGGCCACGCGTTCGGAGGACACGAACCACGGCAGCTCGAGGGAGCCGCCGGCAGATCCCGTGGGACCGGGCCCGCCTCCCGCTGCCGGACGCGGCGCTGCGGGGCGGGGCCGGCAGGGGGCAGCAGAGGCCGGGCTGGGNCCGCCCCTTCCCGGGACCCGCGCATCCATCCAGGCATCCCGGCCCACCGCCCCTTCCCGGGACCCGCGCATCCATCCAGGCATCCCGGCCCACCGCCCCTTCCCGGGACCCGCGCATCCATCCAGGCATCCCGGCCCACCGCCCCTTCCCGGGACCCGCGCATCCATCCAGGCATCCCGGCCCACCGCCCCTTCCCGGGACCCGCGCATCCATCCAGGCATCCCGGCCCACCGCCCCTTCCCGGGACCCGCGCATCCATCCAGGCATCCCGGCCCACCGCCCCTTCCCGGGACCCGCGCATCCATCCAGGCATCCCGGCCCACCGCCCCTTCCCGGGACCCGCGCATCCATCCAGGCATCCCGGCCCACCGGCCCTGTTCCCAGGATCCACACATCCCACTGGCCCTGTTCCCAGCTCTTCCCAGCCTTGTGAGCCCTTTTCAGATCTCTTCTTTTTCATTTCACTCCCGTTTCCCATGTGCAGCCAGTCCTACCATTGTCTGGAGGGGTTAAAACCCTAGAGAATTATGGAATATCCTGAGTTGGAGGGACCCACAATGTTCATGGAGCCCAAGTCCTGGGCCTGCACAGCACAGCCCCAAGAGGGTTTTCCCTGCTCACCCCCACACTTCATTTTCATTGTCTTGACTGAGCTACTCTGATTCTCAAAGCCTCTCTCTAAAATGCCCCAAAACAGAGAAAACACTGCCAAGGAACAGAAGGTGCAATCCCAAAACCTCCGCTCTTTGGGATACCACACGATATGACACAAGTGTATCCAACACTTCATCTTCCTACAGATGATGACAGATCCCAAACCCTCCACGCTGCCTTTCCCATGCAAGGGCTGGAAGAGCAGTCTGACAGTGTTTGCAGCAGGAACAAAGCACCCTCTGGCATGCAAGAGTCTGCTGCCTCCAACACATCCCGTCCCATCATCCTGAAACCAGGGCAAGAGTTGTTTCAGGATCATTACATACTGTTTGCTCTGAATTTGCATCATTGCAGTGAGAAACTTGGCAAAAGTTTGCTAAAAGCATTACAGTGCATGAGAGTTCCTAAAATATTTAACAGCAAAGACATGTGTTTTTAAATTGCTTTCACAATAAAGGGAAAATAAAAAGCAAACTACCTAAACAACCTTTTTTTACATTTTTCCAGTTTGCTCGCAATGAAAAGTCACCATCAAGAGAATTTAAAATGATGGTTTATCTCCAAGGAGGAAAGGATTTGGCTCTTCCCAACACAAAAGTTTCATCAGAAGTGTATGCTGGAAATAACAGTGTGTGCTGCACGTAACAAATAGGCCCCACTAGGAGTCCATTTGGAATAAAAACAAAAGATAATTTATGATCTGGCAGGGCAAGCTGACTGCAGACACCTTCCCAAAGACGTACATAAAATATTACTACACTTAAATCTTATGAGAGCCTAAATGAAATCCACTTTTACATTTGCTGCACCAAAATCCCATGCATGAGCTCCTATTTCAAACTATGTATCTTCCCAAAAGTGCTGTATTGTTGCTAAAATCTCCCAAACAACACTAAGCTTCAAAGCTGAACACAGAAACCTCTGGTAGATTACCAAGCATACGACTCAAATTTAGACACAACACATGGAAAAAACCACCACTGCCCAGTGCAGTTAAGGAAACTGCATGTAACTCCCAGTTACATTAAGGAAACTTTTACAACCAAGCGGAAATTCAGAGGTGAAGATGTTTTAACTTTTATGATAGAAAACATGGGGAAGAAAAGTCTTGGTTTTTTTCTTAGTGCCTATTAATGTCAGTATGTTCTCACTCACTCTGCATGAATTCACAGGGTTGTGGAGCACTGGGACCACCACATCATGTTATTAGTGTCCCCTGTGCCCAGCAAGGTGCAAAACTACAGTGGGGATATCTCCTGCAGTGGGAGCATCCACTACCTGCCCACACACCCACAAATGCCCTGATGTCAGGGGACTTGCTATGCTGGAGCTTTTCCCTCTCTGGCTGACATGTGCTGGTTATTTTTCAAAGCTTGTACATCTGTGTGAGATTTCTGCCCTTCTGACATACTGGTATGTCATGTTACTGAGGTGACTTGAGGAGTAATTGAAGGCAAACTGGTGGTTTTGATGATAGAAACCTTCCCCAGGAGACCTCTGCCTCAGTCAAAATGTGAGCAGCAAAACTATTTGCTGGTATGTAACAGCAGCAGGATTCACTGAAGGAATGAGAGAACTTCTGCACCTCGGGACTCAGCTTGTCAGGGGCACATATTCATTCAATTTCTTATATAGAAAAACAGCTTCTCCCAGCACTTCAACCAACCCTTCCCAGCCCACAACACTCAGCAAAGTGAAGGAAAGCTTTCTTCCCTGTGTGGGCTCTGGTAATGCCTTTGCTTGTGTCCATGGGGCACAGGGTGGCAGTGAGGGGGGACCGGAACTGTGCTGGCCAGATGGGCACTGCTCTCCAAGACCTGCCTGGGCAGAAAAGCAGTGCTGAAGAGCTGGGGGAGCAGAGAGGCATATTTGGGACAAGTTTGGGTTTGACTTGCCAGTACTATGCATTCAGGAGGATGGTATAAGAGTCAGCAAATCCCTCTTAGAATAGACAGATTATATTTGTATTTAGCTTCTCTCTCTTTCTCTTCTTTACTGCCTAACCCACCAAACCTGCCAGCTGCTGCACTAAGCACACTAAGCGATGGCAAAGGATCTCAAGGCACATGGGGAAAAACCCATGTGTAATCTTGTTCCAGTACAGTAAACAGCCAGCATATTTACCAAACGTAGAGAGGTAAAAAGGGGATTTGTGCTCCACTGCATCATTTCTCAAGATGCAGGTAGACACATTCCCTAAGTATGATAGGACTAAATCCAGACACCAATCCTACAAGAACATCAGCTAACACTGTGCCATCCTACACCAAATCAATGACAGAAAACTGTTCACCTCTATTTTAGGCCTCTCACATGATGCTAATTTGCTAGATATCATATAGGGGCTGCAGCTAGCACCCAACAAGGAAGTTTTAGGAAGGAAGTCACACAGCTCCTGCAATCTGGGTGAGGGGCTGTGCAGAAAATGGTGCAGGGAGGTAGCAAAACTATTCAGATTAAAAAAAAAAAAAAGTAAGGAAGAACAAAAACATCACAGCATGGTTAGAGACCAAAATCCTGAAGGAAGCATCAGGGTTGTTTGGCAGCACAGCATTTCCCTGCCGTTTGGGCTGCAGGAGCAGCAGCAAGGCTGCTCTGTGCAAGCCCAGCCTCGGTGACACAGCCAGGGACTGCAGGCTCTGCCCGGGGCTGCCTGCTCCCTGCTCCCACAGGCCCGGGCCTTGCCAGTGCTTACTTGGCCTGTGCATCCTTTTGAATCCGATGTCACGGGCTTTTCAAGTGTGCCAGTTGCTGCTGTAGCCTGCTGCCAGCTGATAAATGGTTTACGCCACTAACAGCGCCTGAGGAGGAGAATTGCTAAAAAGCGCTGGGAATATTTACTTTCTCCTGCTAATGCAAGCAGCAGGCAGAGGATTTCAAAACCCTTGTAACCTGCATGTAGTCAGCTGCAGACCAAGCCTGGCTGGGGGCAAACAGAAACCCCGGGATACAGTGCCATAGGGACAAACAGCTAGAACACAACAAATGCTCAGGGCAGAGCGCTGGAAGTCAGGCTGCAGCATCAAACCACCGTGCTGCCTGCAGGCAGTGACCATGGAAGGGATGCGAGCCAGCGGGCTTGCTGTCTTGGGAGAGCAGAAAGGAAGCAAAAAGAAAGGAATAGCAAAGCCAGTTAACTGTGAGCTGATTGTCCATTCCCCATTCCCGTTCTCCAGGACAAAACCTACAGCCTCTCAACATGTACATACGCAGGCATATGTGTACATTTGCAAACACACACACACCCTGCAACTGGAAACCTTGCAGATTGATGGGTACACTGTACAAAGGACATCTGAAAGCTTAAATTGATTAAATCAACACACATCTCAGTGACTCCCATTTTCTCTGACAGTAGCTCACAGCCTCACACCCATCACTACCCCAGCTTCTCAATCGAGCCAGCCCAGAGCCCCCTCCACTGCCTCCACTCCCACCAGCAATAGAAACACAGAGCCACTGTGGAGGAGTAAATACTTGGTATTATTTGTCTTGACACTTGGGGAAGCACTGGAAAGTTCAGCTACCTTGCTGAACACATTGCCCTGTTACCACCCATTGTCAAACTTCCTCCTCCTGTTTGCTTTACAATTGCTCATCCCTCGGGGGAGCAGTGGGAAGGAGACTGGGCACATGGAGCAGAGAGCTGCAATTTCACTGAGAAATAATAGCAACAGACCAAAATGTACTGATTGCACGGATGCATCAGCGCAAATGAGACAAGAAACATTCCCAGTTGTGTTATTTCCAAATTGCTCCCTGCCAGTCTCTGTGCCTGTGATTAACCACGTCAGACTCAGCAGGCTAGGTTCAGCACCCTGTCCCTCTCCCGCTCATTAATTTCAGCAGCCATTCCCAGGGCGTGAAATGGCAGCGAGTTGTGTTTGTTTGCTAAAAAGCTGTAAAGCTCCGTGGATGGTGTGCTCAAGCCAGAAAGACACTGAGTCAGTCTGAGCTGCCTGTTCCTGCGGCTCCGCAGCAGCTCCTGGTGTGCTCGCCAGGTCCCACACTCGCTGTGAGGATGCTGCACGTCCCCCCATCCCCCCTACACCTGCTCCTCTTTGCCTTCTCCTAGCTCACATGTAAAAGTAAGGTACCTAAACTGGCCGTACAGGATCACTCAATTACTTCAGCTGAGAAGACTTTTTGGAGGTCTCTAGTCCCATGTCCTGCTCCTCTGAGAAGAGCCAGCTTCATATTTAGGCGAGGTTGCTCTAAGCCTGAACCTGGGTACTTGAATGACCCCAGGGATGAAGGTCCCACTGCCTCTATGGGTCCCAGGTCCAATATTTGACCATGGGGAAATTTTTTAACCCCAAAGTTAGAGTACAAGTCTGCTACTGGTCATTTAGACAAAGCATTGAACAGGTTAAAAAAGCTCCTCTATTGATTGTGCTCTGGTTTTCCTTGTGGCAAAATAGGAGATGAAGAGTTAAAGCTGCACATAAGACACAAACTGAGCTCCCAGGCAGTGTTATTATCTCCCTACCATCAGTGCAGCTGCCCCAGCTTTTCAGCAGCCAAGGGGAGAGACCAATCACAGGATTTATCATGTCAGATTCTACTCTCCCATCAGACTGGATGGCTGAAAATCTCACCCCAATGCTTTTCTTTCTGGAAGCAGTTTTGCCTGCAGAGTCACCTGCTGAACACTCACCCTGTGCCTTGCACTAGCAAGGCACACTCCTCCCACCAGCAGAGTGACACATGAATGTATCCTTTCCAATAATATTTTGTTTCAAAATCTTGAAGAAAAATAAGAATAATTCTGATGCTCGCCATCAGAAAGGCAAAAAATTAGAGTGCTGAATGATACAGTAGCAGTGTCTGTAATTAAGGAACTGGCAGCTTGTTAATTACAAACTCTTATCTTCAGTGGCTGACAATGCAGCTGTTCAGCAGACCCGATAAAAGTGAGATTGCCAGTTCCAGAGTTACAGACCAGCAATTAAAGTTTTAGGGAGGTTTTCTGTACTTCTTGTTTATTAAGATGTGTTTCTTGCTTGTTAAAGGCTGTGGGGAAATTTCAGTAAATTCCTTATGTGAATGGGTAGTGAGCTTTCCTTTCACTTTCAATGATTCTTCTGTCACAACATTGGGTGGAGATATCCTGAGGCCAGCAAGTGTCTCACCAGGCTTTCCCCCACCACACTAAAGCCAGCTCAGTGCTGCTTTAACATTTTCCACCTTCAAATCATTGGTCCACCTATTGCCCAGTATGACCAAGGAGCTTAGCTGAACCCTTTTTAGAGGGTACCTCAAGCACCAGTGGGGATTTATTTGGTTATAACATAAAATTTAGAACTACATTTTAAGCACTGAAACATCATTAAGCATAACAAGGCTAAGAACTCAGCAGTTTGCAATATTAAAAATACTAAAAACAGGATGAAGCTTATGCCTTCCCCAGCTTCTGACCCACTGCAGAACAAAACTGTGGTTCACTGTATGTTTTTCTTCATGCAGGAATTCAGACAAAGATGTTGTAGACATGGAGTCCCTCTGGGCTGTCCCTACAAGGATTCCCACTCTCCAAGTAGCCACCAGCACACGGCCCAGAGGCCACCAGTGATGGGCCCTGAGTGTGCAGGTCCCAGACACCAGGATTTTGCTGGCTGCTCCCAGGTCATAGGGGTTACAGCAGGAAATGCTCATGGCAGCTGAAGTTACCTGCCTGCAAGGTAGGAGTGTGCAGCCCCCTGCACCTCCTGACACCCAGCATTATGAGCTGTTCTGTCTGGATTTCACAGTTAGCCCTGCCCTTGCTACAGGAGGGACAAAACCCGGCCAGGGCATGCCCGCTCCTCATCTCCCTGCCTTTTCCAGCACAGGTCTCCAGTGAGGATCAGCATGCAGGCTTTTCCCTCATCCCTTGCCTGGGGGCACCCAGGGATGCTCACACTTCCCACAGAGACGTTTGCTGCATGGAAAATCACCCACACTGGCGTGCACTTCTGAGAACACATTTCCATCCTGCAGGCCTGGCTCAAGGGAAAGATCCCCACAGAGCTTAGCAGAGGCAACCCTTGGAATAAAAACCTGCTGAACGAGACGTGCTGTGTCTTAATTACACAGAATCTGTATTCCCAGCATCACCAACACGAGGATGGGAAAATAAAGATGTGAAGCCTGTCAGGCAGTGAGTTTACCACAATGCACCCAGTGCAGGGGTCCCTCAGACAGATGAGGCCCCTGCTGTCACCCACAGCCTCTCCCTTGGGGCATCACACCCCCCCAGTGATCCCCACATCTGCCTGGGTAGCAAGAGAAGAGCTGTGATTAGCAGGCAAGGGCAAGGCACCAGCCTCAGCTACAAGAGCAGAAAGTTCACCCATCCAGCTCCTTCCCACTCCTCCAGACCCTGCAACTCTGCTTCCTCCAGCAGCTGCTGCCTTCCTGCCTGGGTGTGCCTGCCCTCCCCAGGCACTGTATCCCCTTCCACTCTGGCAGTTTCCTCAAAAAACAGCAGGAACAAAGCTGTGCTGTTTGCAGCAGTGCCTCAGCCTCCACAGACACATGGGAAGATGTTTTCCACAGGTGTCTGTGGTTTCTGAAGGGAAACGCAACCTCTCCAGGGAAGATTCCTTGAAGAGTGGTAACCACTTTGGTGGAACTCCCTTTACAAAGAGAGGATAAAATACATACATTCTAGACAAAAAGAAGATGTCACAGAAATTGTTCCAGTATCATCAACAGTAAATGCTTTGATCCTGCATAAAAACTCTAGGTAGTTCTGTCACATACATGAAAAGAAGGATGCTGCAAGTTCTATGGACATAATCACCTCATTTCTTAGTGTACTACACTGTGAAGACATTAAGGCCAAGCAAAAGACACTTAACAGTAATAAAATCCCAGCCTTCATTCTTTTGCAGTGAGTCTGTTCTCTACTGGCATTGAACGTGACTGCAGCAAAGCTCAAAGAAAGATCTACACTGTAAAATTTCATTATAAGTTTTTAATAATATGAAAACTAAATTCCATGGCAAATGTTAGGGCTCACTAGTGTTCTGAGATGTAGTTATGCAAAATCTGCTGCCAGTTCAAATTAACATATCTCATAACTAGCCCTGGAAAAAGAAATGATCAGCTGAGTGACGAACAAGCCCCAGTTTCTGTCCTTGCTCATGACCTGCCTCAAGGCTAATCCTTCCCCCTTCACCACAGCTCCAAAGCTCGTGGAAAAGGTGTCAAATCATGGTTCATAAGGTTTCAGCAGGAAACAAAAGTATTTTTTTTTATATAGCTTAAATGTCACCAGTGCCTGCTAGAAGCTCACATTTGAAGTGCATTTGGTGCCTGCATTCTTCTGTGGAAGGCAGGCAGACTCTCTCTCCCCCAGAAGAGCCCTGGGGTTATCTTTGTCTGGACAGCAGGTAACCTCACATGTCCCTGTGCAGGGCTCACTGCTGACAGCAGAGACTCCCTTGTGTCTGGAGTGAACTGGAAGGTTTGTGAGGTACTGGGTGCCATGGCAGATCCCTGCACATTTGGTGTTTGTGGCTCTCCAGCATAGAAAATAATGCTTTACAACCCAAGGTTTAGAAAAATACTTTGAAATGTTGAAAACAGGTACTTTGCATTTTTCTTCTAACTGGAAAAAACCTCTTGGACCCTAAAATTGCATCTTAAAAAGACTGATGGCAAACCCTGAAGTAATTCATTTGTTCTGCACATACAGCTCTTTAGGCATCACAAGGTTCTTACCTATTTACTTCCAGCTCTTTGTTCAGACCCCTTATCTCATAGTTTTAAAATAAAAATAACCAAGAATCAACCCTGTGGAAGGACTTGTTTTCCTCTCTGCTTGTGTCTGTGCTGGGGGCTTTGCAACTTGCCTTGCCCTTGGCCACCTTCTCTCCACTCACATCTCAGCAGCATTTGGAGCAGAGCTCTTCTAGCATTGCTTCCCAGCAGGAAGCAGAGCTCCTCAGCTGCCAGTGATCCACCTGCTGCAGCCTGACAGGTTCCTGTACTTGCTGAGTAATCACCCACAGTCCTGAGTGTAAAAGAGCAGCAAAAAACAGGAGAAAGATTGCTGTTCTTTGCTCATGCTAATTATGGATGGCACTTTTAAACACAGGCACAGTGTTAATGTCAGAAAAGCACATTTCTGTCCTGTATCTTCCCTTACTTATTCAGCACTCTTCTTAGGATATAGGAGAGAGCAACTCCTACATGCAATTTATATATATCTGTAGATATGTGTGAGAAATTTTTATTAAAAAGAGGATGACAGTTGCCACGGGAAATTATGAATACATGCATATATACATTCACTCAAATATGCACCCTGAGCCTTTGAGACCTTTCAGTTTCTTCAAGGAAATACTTTTTAAAGAAGTGTGATGCCCCCCTGTTAGATCTCACTCAATCCAAGAGCTCAGCAGCAGAAAAGGGGGTGAACCTGAGTCTTACTCAAGAGTTCTGATATAAGAGAACATGTAACAATGTTTTTTGTACATAACAAAAAACATGTAAAGAGAACATTTGGTGACATGGGTATGTGAATAAGTTGTCTCTAAGTCAGCCATAGCATAGCTACTCTAATAAATATGCATTTACCCTCCCATTACTGCAAGGTAGGACATGTGGAGGGGTAACTACTTTCTGTGACAGCTGTGTGCATCAGCTGTCCTCTACAGGAGAGGAGAGTGAGGTTTCACATCTTCCTCACTTTCAGTGTAGCTAACAAAGATATGAGGCAGCTCCACCTGAGATCCAGTCACTGACAAATTACATTGAAAACCTCGGGCTTTTGTGTTCTTCTAAAACTCCTATAATTGCTACATAAAAAATCAGTTTGGTGTAGGATGGTTCAATCAATCTGGCCCTGGGAAAACACAAAACAATTACTTTTGTGCAAGCTGCAGAGCAGAGTCCTTATTAAAAAACTACATCAAAACCTGTGTCCAGTCCAGCCTGTTCATGTCACTGCTCTCGTTTTAACCGTGCTCATCCACCAGAGAGTCCTGATGGATTGGAGCTGTAGGAGGTAGACCAGCAGATTGGAGAGGTTAGATGTATTTCTTTGTGAATGGGCCTGATGATGTTCAAAGCTCCCATAAAAATTCAGCATGAAGATCTTCCTAAGCTCAGGGCCTTCATGATCATTCAGCCTTTAAGCAGATACAAAGACAATTTTTCTCTGCCTCTCTCTGAATACATCCATCTCCTAAGAAGCAAAGGAAAGACTTTTATAGAGAACTTGATAAAATTCCTCAGACAGCTCATTAATTCCAGTCACTTCAGCAGTGACTTCCCTGCCACTTGTGGCACTCAAAGAAGTTATAGATTGCCTTAGTAATATCAAATCCTATTCATTAGCCATGTCTCTGCACTTGCATATTAATATTGTCTGGCCTTGTTAAATATAGAAGCCTATTCTCTTTAATCTGTTTTTAACAGGCATTTTTTTCCCTAAGGTTAGCCATGAAATAATTGATAATGATAGTCATCCTGCCTCCAAAAAGCCTGTGAAATTGCTTAAATGGCCTCTTATTGCTGCTGGGGAGCTGGGGCAGGCCATCAACCTCTGTAGGTACTGTAATTTTACCTCTATTTTGATGTAAAATTTAGAAATTTTTACACTGTACACTCTCTTCTCCACTCTACGGAGATATAATTTAATCAGCAGAACTTTTATCTCCATTACATGAGTGCATCTAAACAGGATCCAGTGGTGAGAATAGGAAATAATCACAAACAGTGCAAGTGGTGGGTGTGAAGGACTTTACACAACCCCTTATCCTCCCTAGAGCTCCACTTGACACAGCACAACCCAAGCAAGCACCACTGATCATCCAGCTGCAGGATGGTTTGTGCTGGAAGGGACCTTAAACCTCATCCAGTTTCAGCCTCCCTGCCTTAGGCAGGCATGCCTTTTACTAGACCAGGTTGCTCAAAGCCCCATCCAGCCTGGTCTTGAATGATTCCAGGGATGGGGCAGCCACAACTAACCCAAGATACTCTCAAAGTAACTCAAAAGCAGAAAGACTTGGCAGCAGTAGCAGGTAAGTTGACACCAAAGTCTCTTCTACAGAGCAAAGAGAGTTGTGTTCACTTATTTGTCTAAAATGAGAGCTGGTTGAAACCTCTCAACTGTGTTCTATTGAGCAAGGCTTTTCATGTAGACAGAAGTTTTGAAGGACCTTGGAAAGAGGAGGTATGTTGAAGAAAATATTGCTGTCTTAACAACAAAAAACATAAAGCTTTGGAGGTTTCTGTGAAAATGATGCCTCTTGTGCAGTTAACTGCCTTAGGAACAGTGTTATATCATGAAATAGGAAATGGGATTTTTCATCTCTTTAAACAGCTTCCAAGATTAGTAGCTTTACAAGAATCTGGTAATTTCAGAAATCCACCAAAAATATTTCCCTCTTGCACCTTAGATTAGATATAAAGAAAAAAAGGTTTTTTATTATGAGGATAGTGATGCACAAGAACAGGTTAGCCAGAGAAGCTGTGGATGCCCAAATAGCAAAATATTCAGGCAAAGCAGACACACAAAAACCTTGCCCTATTTTGAGTTAATTTGGCCATTGTGACAAGACTGCAGGAAAATAACTGAAGACAGAAATAATACAGAGGAAACCTCAATTATCAAGTGGCAGCCAAAACCTCCCCCTGTTACTGTCAATGCACCATGAACCAGGAGCAGTTCAAACCCATGGCTGCTGCTAAACTCCTCATTGTTGGTGTGGCAGTGTTTTCAATATTTATTATACTGAGGAGTTCCTGATGAACTCTTGCTGCTGTTTATAGCTCAAGCCCAGGTATAGCTCGTTTTCCAAGAATAACTTTGGCAAGATATCAGTATCTGTTGCAGCCTTTTGACAACTTATAAATATGGTTGAAAGTGCAGTTGAGCAGTTTCAGACAGCAGAGCAAGTAATTTCCCAGAGTTATCCACTAGGGCAGAACCCTCCCCATCTGAACACCCAGGGAGAAGGGAGCATTCCCACCGCTCAAGTTCCTGCAGATTATTTGCATGAGGAAAAAAAGAACTTTTTTCCCTTAAGAAAAAAAAAACCCTTCAGTTTTTTCTCTGCTCTACAGCCTTTAGTGATTTTCTGCATGCTAAAAATACACCAAAAATCCCAGTGTTCCTCCACAGCCCAATTGTGACTGTCAAGCTGAGTCCCCAGGAGCCCACAGCTGTGTGCTGGAGCACTGATGGTGAGCACTGTGCTCCAGCTTTTAATTCTGCAGTGTCAGTGATGCACCTTTTGTCGTCTGACTCAACACACAACACAGCCACGACAAGAGGCCCTTCCCTGCTCTTTGGGGAGTCTCTGCCCACCCTCAGTACCTGTGCTGGATGCTTGGTTCACTCCATTCAGACTCTGTTAACAGTGAATCACGTCCTCTGTGTTTCCTGGAGCTGGCCCCTTGTGGGGCTGCACAGCTCTGGGACAGCAGAGCGAGACACAGCATCATTTAAATAATTTTAATAATTTAAACCATCTAAATCAGTGCTGACTTCAGCGCCAGAACAGCTGAACCTGCAGCCAGCAAATCTCACCACTAGGTCGATGCAAGACTGACATAAATGCAATCACAAGTGTGATTCATCACTTTTAGAAGCCACTTTGCTGTGTTTTTCAAGAATCATGACACTCAGACAAATTTTACCAAGAAATTAATTACCTGCTAGCTATTACATTTATCAGAACAGGTTTCCAGTGATGTAAGTGAGCATCACCTTGCTGAAGCCATGGCAAGCACCAGGCCCACCCACACAAGCCAGGCAAGCAGCCTGTCTCCTATTAGGATGGATGGCAAAATATGAGCCTTGTACAGCTGACAGACATTTATGGAGGATAATTATAGAGACTGCAGGTATATCAGTTACTTTGACAGGCTAATGGTTTCTTTTTAATTAGATGTACAGGCACAAGGGTGACTGCAAATAATTTGCTTGTGTCTTTACCAGGACAGGTCCCCAGATGTACTCCATTCTGTGCCAGAGAGCAGTCCATCAACTATGAGGAAGCTCTTCAAGCAAAATAAAGGCTGGGAACACCATCTGTGAAGTAAAACTTAGCCCAAGTGCTTTGTTTGCAAAAAACTACCTGGTTTATGGTGGTGTCTGGCCTGACCCAAGCCCACACATAGCTGGAAGCAAGGTGGATATATGGTACAAAGCAGTTGGTGCTACATACAGGGTTTGGGTACATGGCTGCAGCAGGGAAAGGTGAGAGATACCTGGGGAGGGGGATGCTTCTGCTGGGGGTGGAGGTGGCTTTGAACAGGAGATTGATTATTTAACTAACATACTATTTTCAGAGTTAAAAAACCCCAAACATAAATGCTCTTTTCCTTTTGACCTCAGATATGAATACCTCATAGAATTACCTTGTCATTATATGGAATATATTTTTAACAACCACCTAGAACTGGAGGTCTGGTTTGCTTTATCAAGCTTTCAAGGTCACTGAGGAGTGAGTTTATGAGGATCTAACTGAAGCTGCAGGTGTCAATGTACATGAAATGATGGTATCTGTAATGTGACATGAGGCCTTTCCACACAGGAATATTTTTAATGTTAACTCCTTATTTAAAAATCCTTTTTGCAGACCCATCTGATTTTCCTATCCTTCATACCCATCAGCCAGATTTCACCAGAAATTCAATCCATTTCCAAGAAAGTTGGCCAATGGAGCAGCTTCCACTCCAGACACTACAGCTGTGTTACTGTGAGCCATCATCATCCCCACACTCCATGTCCCCAGGAATTTCTTATTTGCTGTCTAGAGTGAATGCTACTGAGTAAAAGAGAGCAGTGAGTTTTTAATTGTATTTAATCCCTTGTTTCTAGGAGTAGGATGCAAAGTTGGCTGCATTTCCAGAATGGATGCTGACTCAATGAGTTTTTCCAGTGTCCTGTAATACTCCCATTGGCAAACATCATTCCCTACAGAGGCACCACGAGTGCCTGCACATGTGTGAGTGCAAAACCTACATGGTTTCAGCTTCTCTTTTTAACCTAAATGAGGATAAGGAAGCATGGCATGGAGAATTACAGTTTTGCTGGGATTTAAGGCAAGAAAATCCCCCTTGATCCCCCTGTTGCCTCCAGCAGTCTCAACAAGAAATTGAGCTAATTTGTTTAGTGTCAGGCATCCTCACTCAGAAAGAAAATATTCTTTCAAGGCATACAGTTACTACACATGACAGTCATAAACAATGCCATGTTTAGCAATTTGTAGCATTGAACATTGAAAGGAATTTTCTCTGATGGAGTTTGACAATTTTGTTAAAAAAAAAAATCATTTCTGTAAGCTCCAAATAGTCTTTAATGGAAACAGATTTAAATACAAACTATAGTTCCTTCACACTGTGCTGTAAATCACAAGGGAAACATAATTCATTTGCAGCAGTTTTCAACAAGAAAACTTGGCAGGCTTTCAGCAAGTTTCATAATTGCTCTATTTTAAACTTCATCTTGAAAAAGCTCAAGATAGCTTTTAGTTTTATTGAAAGGTTAATTTCACACCTACAGAAAAATATCAGCTTTCCATTAGATCTAACAGAGTGTTAAATGCAGAAATTACAGTCCCTTCCCTATGAATGTGCAAAGTTTGTTGAATTTTTAACCCACCCCGATTTTCCATTCTTTCCTGGTGGAGCCAAGGCACAACAGGCACGGGGCTGCCTGAAGCACCAACACCAAGACACATAATCCCAAATCAGCCCTGGGTATGAGCTGCAGGACATCACCAGCTGCAGAAATTTGGGTGCCAGCTGTGCAGGGTGGGGGGCTGTGGTAGCCCACACCTGAAGAACACCCAGCACAGAAAGCAACAAGGCACATTTCCCTGGGAGAAGGCTTGAACAATACTAATGCTTCACAGATTTATGACAAGGCATCTCAAAAAGCACCACAGCATCTCTGGGCTCACATTATTGCTGGGAAAGTAAAAACAAGGGGTAGGTAAAGAAGAAATTTGCTCATTCCTCTTCCCATCCCTTCAGCTGTATTTTCTGTTGGAGTGAAACATGCCATTGAGAGCCAGCCTGTTCCCATGCTCATCTCCCACTGGAGGGGTAAGGTCAGGGCACAAACAATGAAATACTTCTGGTGGCCTGGGCACTTGGTGGGACACCCCACGCCAGCAAGGTACACCGGGTCCATCACTCATTCAGTGTTTCCCTGGAGCCAATCCTGAAGAGCCAGAGGAGCCCCAAGAGGACACTTCTCAGCATCTAGGGCTATACACCTTGTTGTAATTATTTTGTGACACAGCCTGAACTTCGGCCTCCCACGACTTGAAAAAGTCCCTGCAAATTGTGGTTTTGGGTCTGGCAACCTGCACTTCCCCAAAAGCTCTGCTCCTCAGCTCCCAGCTTCCCAGCAATTAAACACAGACAGCACTTGTAGCAGTAGTTTCAGCTACCTCTGATGGGTGCAGACACCTCCTGGCTCCCAGAACCATCATTCCTCCATGCAACAAGTGCATGTGTGAGCGTGAGCGAGCACAGCGCTGGAGGGGGCGGATACAGGCCGAGAGGAGAGAAGCCGAGTGCACAAGAAATGCCACTAGGGAAAAGAATAGTTTGTGCCTTCAGGAAAACCATGATTCAGTCACTACCTTATGGGGGGGGAAGAAAAAGTCACACTGAATTTCATTTAGGTATTTTAAGTTCAGTCACACCAGAAATTACTTGTCAAGGGAAGAGGAAGAGGATTAATTTATCCCAATGAATGCTGGTAGCATGGCTCTGTGCAAGGCGTATTTATCACTGCACGGTGCTCCCTGTCACTGCTAGGGGCTCCTGCCTGAGGAACAAGGGGCAGAGGGACTGCTCCCAGGGCTTAGGGGACCTGCAGAGCTGCCATCTCCTGCCATCTGACTGAGGTGCAGCACAGGGCCACTGACACACCCAGCTGGGATCAGTGTGTGGGCTGTTCCCTGGCTGATCCAATTAATCACTATTTGCAGACAAAGGATTAATGCAACAGAAGAAAAAGGTTTATTGACTGCAAGTTACACCCCTGCCTGTGCTTCTCCATGGCAGGGCAGGGAGGTGCAGGGGAGGCAGTGGGGCACAGCTCAGGCAAAAGCATCAAAGCACCTTTTCCCCCAAAGCACCTTCTCCAAGTCCAGCTTGTTCAGAAACTGCTCTTGGGTTTGTGGCAGTTTGGGGAAATTTCATTGCAAGCCTTAGATCCATAGCCCCAAAAAACAACTGAGGGCATCCCATGCTCCAGAGCGTTGGCCTGAAAGCCAGTCAGTGCTCCTCCCTGCAACAGCAAAGCAAACCTCAGTGTGGCAGAGAAAGCCAGGCCTGCCAACAGCTCAGTCTGCATCCATCACCAGCAAGGGGATATAGAAAACAGCTTGGAGAAGCAGCCTTCAACCAGGTGTGGAGGCTGGGAGCAGCCAGTTCTTCCTAAGCTGTGCTCTGAGAGAGCTGGGGCCATGCCTTTGTAAGGGCTGGTATGGCTGGGAAGAGAGGCACAGCCCTGATAAGGAGCTGCCAGGCAAGAGAGTGATAAAATACCTGGATTTCTTTAGCTGCTTGCATTCTTTTTAAAAAAGGGCTATAATTCCTCTCCACAATTATGAGAATGAGTAACTTCAATGTCTTGGATTCTGTTGTCTAGAAACAGCAAGAAAAATGTAGCTTCAGGAAGAAGTCTTTTCAAAAGTAAGGCTTCCTTTTAACATTTGCAAGTTATCAGCATTGCCAGGATCCTGGTAGCAGGTAAGCCTTCCTGCAGGAGATGGATGGGTAATTGCTGAGCAAAGGCTCCTGCAGTTCAGCTGAGTTAGTGGAAAGTTGAAAAAAAAAAAAATTTCAGTCAACACTGAGAGCACCTCTCTAGGTCCCAGGTGAGCACCACCCCTCATCCCAAAGGCAGATAACCTTTATATTCCTCTCTGGTATTCAGTCTCTAGCCATTAGAATTGCTGCTCTTCCAATCTTCCTCGTGCAAATCATCACACTTCCCCTTTTTATGATATTCTAATTAAGAAAACTGTGATAACAGTAACTAATTATGTCCATAACACATTTTGAAGTGCTCTCTCCGCCTGTCAACACTCAGAATGGGAGTCTAAACTTTGGCAAGGGTCCCAGAGCCAAAAAAGGGTCTCGAGCAAGATGCCACTAACCTCCTGTCATTAATCTCAGATAAAGAACTTCCTATGAACAACCAGCAACTCATTTGCCATCAGACTCCAGGATCCTTGTTCAGCTTTTCTGCTACAGCTCAGTTACATTCTTCTAATCACTCACTCCGAAGCATGGTCATTTTACTATCCTGTTTTCTTCAATAAATGATGGCTGTGTGGAAGGATTATGAATTAGGATGGAATACAAAGCAGATTCTGAACTGTGCCAATTCTCTAAAAAAACAAACTGCTAACAGAGCAGGAGGATTGAAGAGCTTCCCCAAATACACACAAACCAGTCACGTTTTGTCACCTCGATGTTTTAGTGGCAACCTCTGTCTCCCAAGCTCGCAGAGCTGCTCAGTGCAGCACACGTGCACCACAGGAAGCAGAGTCTGGGGAGCCCCTCTTGCTGTGGCCAGAAAGAAGAGCTTCCCAGAATCCCAGGAGAAGTTAAGACAAAGATTTTCAAGGCTGAAGGAATACAATTTCATTTTAGGATCATGGGACAGCAAAGTTCTTGAGCCCGTTTAACAGGTTGAGAAAACAAACACACACCTCTAAATTTCAAAAGTTCCAGCAATTAGCAGGGACTCTCACACCTGCTTTGCTGGGACTTTACCAGAGAGGTGGTGGTCAAAACACCTCGTGAGAGGCACCTCGAGCTATTGCCATCACCAACCAGCCTCCTCTATCTGCAATTCCTCCATTTCTTCCTCCACCAGCAACACGCTGGAGCTGTGACTTCAGCCTCCCCCCGACCAGTCCAAACTGGGACATCTGCCCCTGCTTCCCAGTGCCTCCCTCCCCCACCACAAAGCACTGCTGGCAGCTGGAGCCCTTCAGGCATCTCTGCCTCCACAGGGCATCTTTGTGTTTAAAATGATGGCAAACAGACTCCCTTGTGTCAAATAGGGGGTTCAAGTTCCCCAATAGCATCTCTGGCTAAAAGATGTTTGTACCATTTTCCCCCTTGGTTAAATTCCTGAGAAAATCATGTAACACACTGGATTTCGTATTGCTAAAAGAGGTGTAAACTGTTTGAATGCCACAGCCCTGGGCTATACCTGCAACATCAAAAGAAACCCACTTTGACAGCTAAAGGGTGAAATCTGCAGGTATTTGGCTGTCTAGATGGTGTCCAGTGCCTCTCTAGGGAGTTTTAATATTTTGGCCCTGTCAGGCCTGTGAATTGCAGCTTTTTGCAGTGAGTAAATCGATTATGTAGATTCACATGGTCTATAGGATCCGTGATGTGCACAGAAAGTGACATAAATACATATTACAGTGCCAACAGCTTGTTTTATTTCAACGCCTGACAGGTTACAACTGACATTGAAGAGAACAGTGATGAGCAGCCACTTTGTGAGCCCTCCCTGTAAAAGGCAATTGCATCCAAAGGTGGAACTGGTGGGACAGGGCTCCAAAGCTCACAGCTAATCTGTTATGTTGGGGACTGGAGCAGCTCTACACTGTGGATTCAGAGAGTAGCTGGAAATGTGCTCCGTACTCTCCTGTGCTCACTGCAGTTAGGCATGAGTTATTGGTCATTTTTTTTGGATAAACTTGTCTGTGCAACCTAGCCAAGTCCTACCTCCCATTTAGAGAGCAAAATGTATTAAAAGGACTAGGACTGGATAATGAGCCTATCAACCAGGCTAATTTCATTTATGTTCTCAGGGTTAAAACCCACACAGCTATTGCCAAGCCCATGGGTGCAATTCAGTGTCTGAGAAACAGCAAGTGTGACCTCAAAGAGCAGCCCCTGGGTCTATCAGGGCAGCCCAGCCAGGGGCTGCAGGTGCTCCCCACATCTTCCATAACACACGTGCAAAACAACCCCCTGCCCTTCCATGACATACAAGGCACCATGAAGAGCTGCAGACTCAGACCCCAAAACAGCCTGGTTGGCCATGCCTGGATGGGGCCAATCCAGACATCTCAATCATCCCATTACACTGAATGCTGTTGTGTTTGCACACTGAAATCTCTGCCCGTGGGCTGCAGCATTTGTGTGTGAACTGGAGACAACACTGGGATGGAGACTGACCAACACAGGCTTGCAAAGCAACAGTGGAAATATATTAGCCATTGCAAAAATCATAGAATCATCCAGGGTGGAAAAACCTCCTAAGATCATCAAGTCCAACTGTTAGCACTGCCAAGCCCAGCACCAAACCATGTCCCTGAGTGCCATGTCTACGTGTCTTTTAAATTCCTCCAGGGATGGTGACTCTACTACTTCCTTGGGGAGCCTGTTCCCACACTTCAACCCTTCTGGTGAAGATACATTTCCTAATACCCAACCTAAACCTCCCCCCGTACAACTTGAGGCAGTTTCCTCTTGATCAGTCACTTCTGGCCTGAGAGAAGAGGCTCACCCCCATCTGGCTACAACCTCCTTTCAGAGAGTTTTGGAGAGCAATAAAGTTTCCCCTGAGCCTCCTTTTCTCCAGGCTGAACAAGGAGTAGCCATTTCCTGCTGATTCCGCTTCGCACACACAATCATGTGTCATGGGAGGTTTTTTATTTCTTTTATTCTATTCCATGGCAAAACAAAAATAAAAATGTTGCCAAGCTAGAACAGCAGCCCTGTGCCCCATGTGAGTACAGCAGGTTACACTCTGCTTGAGGAGTTTATGGCAGCAGTGCTGGTGCTGGGCTTCCCTGGGAAGATGGCAGTTTCAGGGGTTAAACCATGGCTGGGCTCACGGGGATGGTTTGGCACAGCCAGCAAAGGTTGATTTGTTTCTACACAACACACCTGGAGGGGTTTCACGTTCTGATCCCAGCAACAAGAACAGGAAAGACTCTGTGCAGTCTCTCTCAGGGTAATTTTGCACTAGAATGCATGTATCTCCTAAAATAGTGTTGGTGGGGGGCTAGTAGCCTGATTGGGAAAAGTGAAGGAAAAAATAAAAGAAAAAAGTCTAGGCTTCAAAAGAAATGTACTAAATGATTCAAAGAAGCTAAAGAAAAAAAGAATTGTTTTCTCCTACTAAAAAAAACCAAACCAACCAAAAAAATGCCTCAGAACTTTTTCATTTCATGGACAGAAATTATTATCTTACTTCTAGTGCTCTCTGCTTCTTCTGAGGAACTAGAATTTTGCAGAATGAGACAACTCTGTGAATTCTCACTTAATAGAAAAGCAAAATGTTTGGGGATAATTATTTTCTGGGAGTTTTAACCATACAATGGGATACAACACAGCATCTGCTCCTTTGGCAAACTATTCCCTCACATTTGTTTTGGTATATCAACAGCTTTATTCATTATTAAGGATTATTCACATGCCAAGGAGAGATTGGCATTTCTGAGAGATGCTCACAAAATTTCCGTGAGTTTTAGCACATGCCTCCTTATTCAGTTTACACCAGAAATATGGCATCCACCATCCTCTTGTCCTTAAAAATATTTCTCTCATTCATCAGCGCATGGTTTAGATCAAAACCAGAAGGCAGGAACAATTCCAGTCAATGATCTGTGAGCAGTCCCTTGTCTGAAGCATACACATCCAGAAGTGATGAGTTGTTGATCACTTGGATAAAAAAAAACCCAAACCAAACAACCCTGAAAACGCTTTGTAAATTAACTGCTTATTGAGAAAAAGATCTAATTTGCAGCTCATCACCTGACAGGGTCAGGTCCACACTGATTGCTGCTCCCACCTTGCTGGTGGATGGCACTTCGTGCTCCCTGCCTGTGGCCAGGCACTGCACAGACTGGAGGTGTTTTCCCCAGCTTTGTGCACAGAGGGTTACAGAACAGGCAGAAAGATTATCAAACCATCGATAAAACCAGACCTGTCCCTGGTCTGCAGTGAACAGTACTTGAAAGATGGGTGTTTCCTGACACAGGTGCCCTTGAACTCCTCTGTCACACCCAGAGGAAAGTCCAGCTCCTCTGCACACAAGCCTCTGCCTGCTGGTTCTTCAGGGTTGGGCAGGGACAGAGAGGTTTTGCCCAGCCACCATCCCCATGCCAGCAAAAAGACAAGACAGCACCACTTTCCGTAGGAAAACTTGGCCAAAAACACAGGGCAGAAGATGTAACTCTTCCCAGGAAAAGTGGCTGAGCTCCTTAAAAGCCAGAACTGATTCAGAAAGGGCAACGAGAGACCCTCCATGAGCAAAGCACAGGGCTGATCCCTTTCACACAAGGTCCCAGAAGGTGTTAACTGCCATAATCCTCTCCCAAGAATCCTTTTTAAGCCACAGTTTCACAGATCTTTTAAAACCATATACTTGAATATTTTCATGTATATAAAGGTCTGCTTCCCTACCCTTGTAGGATAAGCCCAGTAACCAATAATCCCCACATGTAAAGTCTGTCTGCTGGCTGCAGCATTCCCACTCCCGTGGATGCTGTGGTATCTCAGGCATCTATTGAGTGGCCACAGCCCCAAGCTCAGCAAATTGAGCCAAGCTGCATCAGCTGTGCAATAATGTGCTCATCTGCCCAGTGCAGCAGCTCAGCAGCTGCTGTACAGCCAGTTGAGATGTCTCTGCCTCTGGCAGAGGAAAAAAGAAACCCTACAAAGCCACTGCTTGTGAGTTACAGCCCAAGCACACAGTTATGTCAGGCTCTAAGTTAAATCACTGCAGGCAAGGGTAATCTTCTCCCCCTGCACATACATTGCCATATCCTCTCCCTCTACTTTCAGGATGCTCTGTTTGCATCCCTCAGCCCCAGGATGTACCTTTTGCTAGGTGTCACCATTTAGCAAGCACAGCACACTCTCCCTTTCATTGGGTCAAGCACAGGAATTAACATCTATAAGCTTTCTCAGCCTTGGACACCTAAAGTATCTTTCCATGACTTCACAGGGAACCAAAGCCTTCTCCAATTTGGATCATAGCCAGCTGTACCATGGTGGTTTTTTCATCAGACAGGCTTGAAGTCTGCATTCAACCCTGCAGGCAGGGCTGCCAAGAGCTGAGACCCAGGGCAGTGCAGGAAAGAGGCACATGCTGTTAGGGCTGCAGGGGAAATCTCTGTGTTGATGACCACTTACTGCTTTGCCTGTCAGCTGTTTATATAAAGGGGCATTGACTCAGAGAAGGCTCCTTCTTGGAGCACTATTTGCTACAGTATTTGCACAAGTGCTTTATGTGATAAGCTGCTTTTGGCATTTTCTAGAAGACATCTTATGTGAGTTGCTTGAAGATACAATATTGCAAAGCCAAGGTTATTCATATTTATATCAGAATCATTTACCCTTCAGAGGAAAATGTGTTACAGAGTCAAGGAAAAAAAGCCATATATAAGGTGGGGGTAGAATCTGTTGTGCATGAGACACAGATTTCTGCAATGATTTGTCTGCAATGATTTAATTTAGCGAAATATGTTGTACTCAAGTGTTTAAATTAGAAACCTGCTCAGAGCTGAGGAACTTTGATTAGACAAAGAGAACAGTAATCACTTGGAGCACTGCATGCAAGGGGCAAGCAGCCACTTAGAATCCCTAATTTGTAACTTATGTACTGCAGAGCCCACACACCTTAATGGTTTAGATATTCATATGCCAAATGACTAAACACTCCTCGTGTGAGCAGACTGTCACCTGCAGTCAGGTCATTTATCTTTCAAAAAGGCAACAGAACAATCTTGTCCTCTCTGCTGGGAAGTCTCTTGAGACACAGGCATTTCAAGGTGGCTCTATTTCAACATGCATCATTTGAGAACCTGCTGTGGACAAGTTCAACCAGACAGAAAGTTGTAAAGGTGTTTTTCCTTATGCAAACTGTGATTGTTATTTTATGCTGTGGAAGAACTAACACATCACCGTGCACAGTGACTGTGTGAGAACTGCTTCTAGAAACACTGTAAGAACCCAACAACAGACCTTTATTTCTATCATTGAATGGCTTGGAAAGGATATTAAAGATCATCTAGTTCCAGCCATGGGCAGGGACACTTTCCACTAAATTACATTGCTCCAAGCCCCATCCAACCTGGTCTTAAACACTTTCAGGGGTGGGGCACCCACATCTCTGGGCAGCCTGTGCCAGCATCTCATCACCCTAACAGGAAAGAACTTCTTCCTAATATCCAATCTAAACCTAATCTTCCAGTTTAAAGCCATTCCCCCTTGTCCTATCACTACATGCCCTTTAAATAGGTTCTGTAAAAGTATATAGGGTACGTGTGGAAAGCCTGAGGCAACGAGCTGCCTATTCAAATGCATCAGGAACAGGGCAGCATCTCCCCTTCAGACACTTCAGCCTGGCCTCTTGAACACAGTAACAGGAGCATGGGGCTTCTGACTTGTCTTCAAGTCTAGATCTCTCTGGGGCTGGATTGCAGATATTAGAGCTGTGAGCTTCTTTCCTCAGGCTCCAGCACTGGGCCATCAAAGCTGCTTGCTGCAGGACCAGAGCCCTTGCAGCAGGAAGGATGCACTTGGGCAGCCAGGGCAGCAGAATCACAGCCTGCAGTGGGCTCTAGGATGGGGTTCATCCTCCACAGCTTTAAAAGAAACCCTCTGGAAGGGAGGTTTGAGTGTCACCATTCACAGCGTGGGCACCTCTGTCCAGTGCACTTGAGAGCAGAGTGCACTTTTTCCATCCTGTACTTCTTCCTCAAAGATAATTGCCCACAGTCTTATCTGGGACGGAGAGGGGAAATGAAAAGCTACAAATGCTGTGAGGCTGCACAGAAACTGCTGTTATCTTTATGGAAGTTTTTAGTGGCATCAGCATGTACCATGCTCAGCAGCACAGTTGAAATCAGTCGTGTCTGGGATCAGCAGACAGATCTTTGCCTGCTGTCTTTGCTGGTACATTAGCACTTCTCACATTAATTCATCAAATTAAGAGCCCTGCAGTAAAGCAAAGAAAACTTGTTGGGAAAAAAAAAGCTTGTTAAATATTCCCCACAATTTTGTTTTGGATACTTCAATCAACAGCATCCCTACCCTGTGGTGCTGCAGTGACTCAACAGTCTTTGGGACAAGTCTGTGTGTGCAGAGTTACAGAATAGCTTAGGCTGGAAGAGACCTCCACCCTCATTGAATCCAGCCTCCAAGCCAGCACTGCCATGTTCACCATAAAATCATGTCCCTGAGTGTCACATTCACATATTTTTTGAACACTGCCAGGAGTGGAAACTCCACCACTGCCCTGAGCAGCCTGTTCCAACACCTGACCATCCTTCCAGTGAGGAAACATTTCCTAATATCCAGTCTAAACCTCCTCTGGAGCAACTTCAGGCTGTTTCCTCTTGTCCTGTCACTTGTTATCTGGGAGAAGAGACTGACCCCCACCTGACCACAGCCTCCTTTCAGGGAGTTGTAGAGAGCAAGAAGGTCCCCTCTGAGCCTCCTTTTGTCCAGGCTGAGTCCCCCCAGCTTCTCCTCATTAAATTTGTGCTCCAGACCCTTCCCCAGCTCCGTTCCCTTCTCTGGACATGCTGCAGCCCCTCAATGTCCTTTTGATGGTGAGGAGCCCAAAACTGAACCCATTTGAGGTGTGCCCTCAGCAGCGCCAAGGACAAGGGGACAGCCACTGCCCTGGTCCCACTGGCCACATGAGCAGGCCACTGCCAAGGCTCCCCATGACCAGTGATCACAAACAGGGCTTGAAAATCAGGTTCACACAGGGCATCTCCAGGACATCTGTTCGTGTAAAGATGAACCCTTTGTATCTCTGGACTTGTATTTCCAGACAGGCTCCTTACAGTCCCAGCCTTCCTCACATCCCCAGGGAACCACTGAATGAATAATTGAAACACATGATTTTGGAGCAGTGTCTCAGAGCTAACACCACGTGAGCATTTGGCTCCTGCCTCATGCAGCTGGGGGAGGTGTGGGGTGTGTCTGGAGAAGGAGCTGATGACTTTTCCACGGTAATTACCTTCAGCAAGACGCAGTTAGAACGCAGCAGTGTATCACAGGCAAAATGCCAAAGCAGCAAGGCTCTGCTATCAGCATGGCCCCCCTCCCTCTAAGCTAATGGGCTAGATTACAGTGGAGGAGCTTCTGAGGAGGAAAAAAAAAAAAGAAAAAGAAGAAAGGATAATAAAAAAAGTGGTGTGTGCCAGGAAAGTCCCAAACCCTCATGAAATATTTGGCACCCATTGGGTTCTAACTAGCAGGAAAGGAGAGAATAGAAATATTAAGTTCTGAATAAGACTGGCTTTGTACTCTTTACACTCTCACGGGCAGTAAAGTAGTACTCAGCTCACAGATATTAAAAAAAGAAAAAAAATATTTTTCAAGGATCTTCCACCACAGATCCCAGTCACAGCTGCCTGTGGTGGGTGACAACCCTGCTCTCATTAGCATCAATACCAGAGACAAGAGAAATGACAATTTTGAGACTAGGTTTAAGAGAGAGCCTACTAAAGGTTAGGAGACCGGTACCTGCAAGCTGGGGAAAAGCTTTGTCAGAAACAGCAGCAGCAGTGGGGAGGGACCAGGATGTCTCCTGGCACAGGAAGGCACTGTCACACCAGCAGAATGATTGCCTCCTCCGTTTAGCAGCATTTTAATGCCAAAGGGCTTTTAACAAAGCCCCTCTCCAAGGCACTTAAAGCTGCTAGGATGTCACAGGATGAGAAGGAGGATCTTTTAATGCATTAATAAATAGAGGGATAAAAAGGCCAAACCCCACAAGACTAGGATTAAGCCCCAGTTTTTCAACAGAAAAGGAATGTATCCAGTGATTTGTACTGCTCACTGCAGTCATAAGTGGCCTAGAAAGTCATTTAGAAGCAAAACAATGTTTCTAGGTGAGATAAGTCAGAATAGTGAAAGCTGGAAGAGATTTTGTATGTGTATGTGCACATAGAGATATTTTATATGTAACATGTGTATGTCAGTAGTTATAAATTGTACATATTACATACATATCACATTATAGCTTGTGTATAGATAAGTCGAAATATATGTATTTTTAAATCAACGTATTTTATACACATACAGAGGTCTACATAAACTAATACCCCACCCCATTTTCTGCCACCTTTCCCTGGGCACCAGGCTCCACAGCAGATGTGGAGGGAGGCAGCACAGCAGCTTGTGGAGCTCCACAGGAGTACCTTAGCAGCAATAAATACATTCCTTCAGAGCAAACCGAGGGCCAGACCAGCTGCCCGGGCTCCCTACGACCCCAGAAGCCAAAACCTCCCGTTCTCCCCTGGGGCAGCACCAGCATCTGCACCGCAGCCCCAGCAGGTCGGGCAGGAGGGGACAGCCACCAGAGCTCCCAAAGAGCCCCTGAGGGCAGCGGTGACTTCTGTGGTTACAGAGACCTGAGAGGTTGCAGCAATCAGTACTCCACTGTTTCAATGCATTCGCTTATTAGCTGAGGTTCAAGCTCTCCCCCATTACATTAACAAACTGACTGCGTGCTCCAATCGATCTTAGGGCACCTCTTGGCCCCTGTTAGCTCCTGCTGCTCATCAGGATGCACACATCTAGCCAGGAATCTTGTTACGAAATAATTGTCAACAGCAAAACGCTGCCAGGTTGCAGCACAGCACACACACGGATCAAGCGTCTTCCAGCTCAAGGGGACAGTCCTGCCTTTCCTAAGCTCTTGCTGCTTACAGAAAAAACAGAAACGAGATCTGCCTGGGCCTTTCTAAGGCTACCAG
Organism: Promerops cafer; assembly: GCA_013398275.1. Classification (NCBI taxonomy): domain Eukaryota; kingdom Metazoa; phylum Chordata; class Aves; order Passeriformes; family Nectariniidae; genus Promerops; species Promerops cafer. The sequence continues at coordinate 776,946 of VZSE01011740.1, read as the reverse complement.
GATGCAAGTTTTGTGCTCAAGACAGCTACACACCTGCACTAGGTCATGGACATCAACAAACTCCCATCTCCACTTAATACCAGCATTTATTTCCTGGTATACCAACAGGTCTCTAGTGCAAGGAGGTATTTCACATACCTGTAAACAGCTCTCCATCTGCTCAGCCTGGGAAGGCCAACACCCTGACCTTCCTCCCAAGAGCTCTGTAAAAAAAGGGTGTTTTCCTTTAATCAGAATTTATGAGCTCATTTGAAATATGTAGCAGCTGAGAGCTCCCAGTTAAATGCCTGAGGAAGAGCTGCTGAACACTTCTCAGGGCTAGAAAAAAGGAGAGAACCAGAGCCAAAATGTTGTCCTGTGAAGGCTCTGGCTATAAAGGGTGGGGGGCAGCAGCTGTGTCCAGAGCGTGGCTGCCACCCATGAAAGCTACAAGCCAGTTTCCTTGGAAGTCCTTAGCCAATGTGTTAGATGTATGCATCCAACAATGTAAGGAAAATGGTCACTTGAGAATTCAGAAGTCCCCAGTCTCTCGTAGCCTTCTTTCAAGTCCAAAGCCCACTGTCCTGTTCCATCAGTGGTCTCTTTACTGCCACAGAGGAGGTGAATCCCCCCAGACCCTGCTACAGGCAGCACAAACCTGCCTCTGCTGCAACTCGGGGGTACTGCCTGCTTGTCCCAGGGCATCAGCACACCCCAAACACCCACCCCAACACCCCCAGCCCCACTTTGCACCCACACACTGCCCAGGCTGTGGGGCAGCCTCTCCCTCCTTGGGGGGCAGCTCAGAGCACCATTGCTGCTCAGCCAGAGTCCAGCACCCTGGACACAACACAAGCCTGGGAGCTTCTGGATGAATTCAGATCCATGTGGAAGAGCTTTCCTTTTGACCTTCATCATCCTCTAACAGGGATAAGGAGTCTGCAACTCTTCTACAGTCTCAAGGGCTGGAATAGGTATTAGAGAAGAATTAAGCATTTCTCTTTAATTTGCTGTGCTTACCCACTCTTTTCTTCACATATACTTGAGCACTCCCAGCATTGCTTGGCCTCAGGCTGCATTCAGCAGAAGGCTTTAGGTGCTCATTAATTAATGCTTAATTTGTGTGGGCCTCTGCTTACAATTCTTATGCAAATCCTTATCAAATTGTGTTCTGTTTTCAGCTGAGCTGGATCCAAGCCGTAAAAAGCTAAATGAGGAAAGACAAATTGAAGAGTGTATGTGCAGGTAATAAAGCCTTCCTTGTCCTCAGAGGCTTTGCAGTAACCTTGGGTCATGTGTACTACAAGTATAAATTTAGAGGAGAATTAAAGAGTGCCTTAATGGCTGAGCCTTGCAGAATGTACAAGAGCTGTTGTTGGAAAGCAACTACCAATAAACCCCTACTGATGTGTTGGTTATTAATGTGATGTTTTTATATAAATGCTTCTTCCCCTAGAAAGAAGATAGATTTTTACCAGAGGAGAAAAAACAAGCTTTTTCTGTATAATTTGATCACTGTGTATGTTGCCTGGTACTAACACAGCATTTCATAAAGCCCCATCTAGTATGATCTGTTTTTAATTTGTGCTCTTTATTACAGTTTGTTGTAGCTGCCTAATTAAAATTTGTCAGGGAAGTAATCAGCCTTATTTCTGCAGTGAGATCAGTTTAGTAAGAAAGTAATTTTGCAATTTGGTTTAATTAATTAATTAGGCAAAACACTATATAATCCACATAGTGGTGTATAAACCCAGGGATGCCATGACACCAGCTATGGTGTCCCAAGAAAAAAGGGATATTTACCTGTGGATATTCTATCCCCAGTGTGGTTTTTGCCCCTGCCAGCTTCAGAGGAAAAAGCTGATATAATGCTTAACCTGAATGTGTCTGCTAGTGCAGGTTTTCTTCAAACAAACCTCAAAAGAGCATTATGTGGGGGTGGAGGCAGAACAACTGGATCAAGAAAAATTCACCAGCAAATGCAGGAAATGGGTCTGCATCTGTACACAGACTTCCTCCAACAGTCCCAGGTGTCAAAGTAAAGATATCAAAGTAAACAAATCTCATACTCCTGGGAAAACAAATCAAAGAAATAGTGGGAAGGCTGTCTGGGCAGCCATAGGAGGAGGAGGAAGGGTCTCAGGGTTGGGTTGTAGATTTTTCTGCTTGTCCCTGCTGTAAGAATACTTGGACTGCCCATCTTCATTTCCCAAACTCAGGCAGGGACCTGGCACCCATCAGTTCGTCCAGTCAAAGCTGCCTTTCCAGAGAGCTCCTTTTCCAGTTTGTAACACTGACTAATGCTTATCGAGGCTCCCAGTGATCACATGCAGCAAGACAAGACTCACCAAGATCAGCTCCCATGACACTTGTTCTCCTTTGCTGCAGTGATGCTTGAGTGCCCAGAGGCCAACCAGCTTCTGTGTGTGAGAGGCTGCGGGAGTGGAAGAGCTCCTGGTATCCTGTACATCATTTATTGATCATCTCAGGACAACCAGAGGCTTGATTTTGCCCACTGATGAGCTGCTGCATCTGTTTGGGCTGCTGGTTTTACTGGAGGGGTAGAAACATTCCCACCTGAGGAGCTGCCTGCCTCCACCCGAGAGGTCCTGCCCTCTCACTGATGCCAGCAGCAGCTTCCCAGGAGCTCGTGCCACGTTTTGTGTTTCTCCACACATCAAGATCCAGCAGATAGCAGCCAAGAAAGCGGGATCATGGCAAGGGGAATAAAAGGAAGAGGAAATCACAGATGGAAATTGGTCCCTTGGTTCCATGGATATCAGGAATGTGAGGCTGCCACCCGTCCCTGCAAGGGGCTGCAGCTCAGGCTGCTATGGAGTGAGAGACATCTCAGGCATCAGGGTGCTTCCCTGCCCAGAGGCCCTCAGTGTTCCAGGTCCTGCTTGAGACTCAGTGGATCTTTGACAAACACTCACACACTCATTTGTTATAAACCCAAATTTGCATTTTGGCCCAGAGGCTGTTGAACATTATTTGCTGTTTACCCTTCCTGGATGAAGACTCAGTTCTAGGGATATAAACCCTTATATAGGGGGGAGGGAATAGCAGGGGAGCAAAGTGAGGAGACTGGAAGCCTTGTAAACCACTGACTGCAGTAAAAGTCAATGCAGGATTAAAAGCTGTCAATTCAAAAAGCCATAAACCACCACCTCTTCTACATCTATGTTCCCTGACTGAGCTTGAAACAAAGAGATTTTATTTTTTCAAGAGATATTTCAGAGTGCTCCTTTGAGGCTCACAAATTATCACACTTTGCAGAGAACATAATTCTGGGACAAAGCTTTTCCTCTGCCCTGTGTGAGCTCCTAAGGGGTTGTACTACATAGCATCTTCCAACACTCCTGGAGAAGGTTTTCCTACCATGTAGCCACAATTTAACCACTTTCTTTGCAGACTACAATGCAAAACTCTACCTCTGTCTGCAAAGAGACCTGCTACAACAACCACCTGAGTGGATGTAGCTGCTGAGAAGCTTTCCTGGGCCAGGACACAGGCAGCACTGAGCTGGGGTGTGCATCACACAGGTACTTTCAAAGAGTATGCACCCGGGGCAAGTTTAAACTTACATAAAAAGGTAACACAATGCTTCATCTGAGGGAGGAAGAGACAAGGAAAACATGTCTCAGACTGCAGGGCTCCCTTAGCATCCAGACTCCTGTGCCCCAGATATGAGGCCTTACTGAAGGTACAGTAACAGCAAGACAGTTGAAAAATGTACTTCTCTTCCCTGAAAGACTTACAAAAAATTGTACATACAGTGTGCGTGGCCCTGGGCTCCCAGAAGAAAGTTCAGCACTTAAAGCTCTGACTCACCTCCTCAAAGTCAGTGCACTGGGATGTGGGAGTTCCCCTGCCATCTGCGAGAGCCCCTCAGAGATTAGACTAAAGCCAGATTTTAAAAACTTTCTAAATTCAGCAGGCCAAAGAGTTAAGGCCAGATACAAAGTAAGAAGTCATGGGGAGAAGCTGTAGGTGTGCTAATTAAAGTATGAGAATGAACCTGCCTTCCTGAGCTGATATTTGGAAATGGAAGCTGAAGATCTGAGGCTGAAATTCTCCCTGACCCTCATTTCTCCTCTGGTAGTCATGTGAAAACTCATATAACTGCAGAGATGATTCAGACTTTTCAGAACAGGACTTAAAGCTTAGATCCAAAGTCTACAGGACCTCCCAAAGTTCATACCTGAACACTCTCACGGCACAAATCCCAACATAACCCCAAGCACACAGAGGTCAGGTCCTGACTGGCTACTCTTCATGCCACTTTCACTTCTGAGGGTATCAGACACTGACATGATGTTCTCACTTGCTGAGGCAGAGGAACCTGCAGATTTCATCAACTCAGCTGCTGCTCAACTCCTCAGCACTTGCTGGGCTCTGCTGTGAGAAATCAATGATGAACTCTCTTTGCTTCCAACAGGAGTCAGCTGGCAACAAAATAAAGCACAACAGTAGCCTTTTAAGCATGCTTACAGCCAGCTCCCTGAGGATGCAGCCAGACACGCTGTCTGCACCAGATCAGCTTCAAAGCCAACAGCTGAGAGTGCTCAGGACACAAATAGTCTGAGTTAATAAAAGAGCATCTTCCACAGTCAAGGTGCAAACTTCTGCCTACTCGTAACTAAAAGAAGATGCTGGGACTCTTCCAAGTACGTTCTTCTGCTTTTGAGCATCAGGTGGGGCTTTCAAGGACTGATGCAGATTGAGCCTTGCACATCCCATTCACTTTGTTCAGAAGCTCTTGCAGAAACCATCACAGTGCCTTGGCTTCTGTGTGAGGAGCCCAGAGCAGGCTGGAATCCAGCTCCAGCTCTGCTACCTGTGCTCACAAGGCACTTGGTTTTCCTGTGCCTCTGATTCCTTCCCTACAATTCGAGTATCTTTGCTCTTGAGTCGTTCAGGAATTGCTTCTTACTTTGAACTTTCACTGTGCTTAGCACAAGGGGCTTTTGATCCAAGCCAGGGACTCAGGATGTTGCTCACCGAATTGGGATAAAAGGGTTTGCACATGATGAGATGACAGAGTGAATTGATCTGATAAAAGGCTCTTAAGTCATTAATTCAAGTTATGCAAGATCTAGAAACATTTCAGCAATAACAAAAACTCTGTTAGAGCCTTAGCAATTTCAAAGAACTTTTTCTTAATTGGCTTCACAATATTTTTTCCTTTCAGTCTTTTTTTTTTCTGTAACAGAGGGTCATTAGGAAATTTATGCTTCCAGCATCACCAGTGGCTCCCAAACAATCTTTTCAGGGCTGTGCTGTGTTTTGTTTGCCTGAGTAATGGTGAACCTGCCTAGAGACTCACATTCAGTCCATCTTCTTCCCCCAGAAAAGGAGCATCAGCTGATATTTTAGGCTTCCACAAATCCACCTGGCCAAAAAACAAGGGGACAGGGAAAGGCACTGAGTAACACAAGGGACACAGTATCAGAGTTAAACTGGGTTCCCAAGGTGGTGATCCCAAGGTGGGTGATCCCCCCCCGGGAGGCCTGATGGGCACCCCACGGGAGCAGTCATCCTCCCAGCACTGGGACACCAGCCCCTCAGCAGGGGGATGCACTGGAGGGACGTGTCCCTGAGCAGTCAGACAGACAGAAATGTGCCTGCTGGCTTTGGCACTTCTTGCTACAGGCTGGATGCTGCCTGTTCTTGCAACTCACCATCACAGAAGGGGCTCTGCTAATAAGAGGTTTTATTTGTAGTAGGACCAGTTTTGAATGTTTAGCCTCCACACAAGGCCATGTCCTGGCTGAGGTTTGGACCTAGCACCTTACCTGCTGAGCTTCATTTCAAAACCCACCATATCCATTTGCATTTCTTCTTTCAGCTCCATCCCACACTGCACAGAAATGTTCCTTCTCCAAACAATTGGCTGCTGGTCTTCCACTGTAATGTTTCCTTCACATCAAAAGCCATTACAAAACATGGTCTTAGCTCCTGAAAACACTAAGAGCCTTTTTATGTCAAAGAGTTAAATCTCGTTACTCAGCTGGCGTTCATTTCCCTCTTTTAACACTAGAGGGTTTGATCCCTTCCTGTTAAAAATTCTTGCACCAAAGCTAAATCATTCTTGTCTTCTCCTTTCCAGACAAGAAAGAAAATATTAAAAAGGCTCCAACATTTTGCTGGCTTGCTCATCTTGGTAGAGTCTTATTAAATCCTTACAGAGGCTGTTCTGTTCCTGGGGCATGAGACTGTTTTTTGTGTCCCAAAGGGATGTCACAGTGGGATAAATGTTGGCTCTGAGCCAGGACTTTGTAGGTAGGAATCAAACCAAATATTAGGATGATGAGCATTTAATACAGAGACTCTGGCCCTAAACAATATCACTCAGCTCCAATACAAACAATTTATTGGCCACCCTTTTTTCCCACCATCCCGGGTTTGGACCACCTCTTATCTGGCTTCTGCTTTTCACAGTTTCATGGAACAGCAGATTCAGCTGGCTGGCACATTTGGGTCCCTCCCCTGGTCATACAAGCACAGCACTGCCAAAGATGCCCTGCAAATGCTGGACTTGAAATTCCTTCCATTGTGATCTCTAAACAAAGAGAGCAGTTGCAGGAGGAAATAAAATTAAACAAATGCTCCCTTCAGCAGGGTTAATGGTGGGGTGGAAACCACATGGACTAAAATCAATCTTTACCTAAGACAGCAACAGATTTTGTGGTCATTGCCCATTGTGAAACCCATCACTGGTGACGCCCTGCTCGGGGCTGAAGCTCCCTGGGGTGACTGGGAGAGCCCGGGGAGCTGGGCTGCCTCGAGGGATGGGGCTGCACATTTTGGCAGCTGTCTCTTCATCATGCCCCACACCATCGTAGGGAGAGGATGGGGAGGTCTGGGAGAGCATGGGCTGCCTTTCCCTGGCATTAAACTGGGCTGGGGGTTGCCCCCAGCTCTTAACTGGTCTTGGACCCAGCAGGAGCCAGTCACTCACTGTCCCAAAGCAGGGATGTAGTGGACACAAATCCCTGAGCACTGACTTCGGGGAGTGTTTCAAGACAGGAGTAAGTTCAGCCAGGTCTGGACACAACTTTATTCCATTTGAAAGGGACCAGCACAGGGTATCCAGGCACACAGTGGTATCTCTGTGTGTAGCTCACTCGTGCTTTCCTCATATGGTGCCAGGCCATTTCTTCTTTAAAATCACAGATCATTTTGTGGTTTTCACATTTTTGATCTCCTGCAGCAGGTCAGACATTAGGGTGAGACTGACTAACAAGATCATGAAATCTTCAAAATTAATTTTGTTCTCTGACTCCTCATCCAAGGAAGAAATTATTTCCTGGTATTTTGGTTTGTTTTCTTGGCCCTATGGAGGATTTTAAATGAAAAAAAAAAAAGCATGAAGTTCCTTTTTTATTGCATCATTAGGAAAAAAAAAAGACATCTACCTATGTAAATATTAATGTATTTTTAATTTTCCCATTCAGGTTATGTCCACATTCATATTAGTTTTTCAAAAGGTATCCAAAGAAATTCAAATAGAAATATTATTGCAATCAGAAAGGAGAACAACCAGTCCTCAAAGTTTCCATCAGGATCCAGAATATATCTTTATATCTAAAAGACACCTAATCATGACTGAAAATCTGACAATGATGATGATAGAGCTGGTAACTGCTAGGAAAAAAAGGGAGTCCTGTGTCTTGGTAAAACTGGGAGGAGGAACCAACCAATGAACCCCCTTAAATTTAATATTAAAATATATACAAATACATATTGTGGAGGTCTCAGAAACTGTTGACTTTACAGGCATAACTTTAGTACTGCTACTCTTGGTCCTCTTGGGCATTCGTGTTGGGATGGATTATTAAAATTCTGTAACATATCTATTATTTATATTTCCTTATGAAAAAACCATGCTAGAGTTCCAGGGTAGTTTTTTAGCTTAATAATTTCCAAACCATCTCGGGATCCCAAGCTTAATTGCTTCCAGTGATATTTTCAATTATTTTTCAATAAGGGGCCTAGTTTGTAACTTGGTGCCAATTTCCCCTCCCCAACCAGTCATGCGATTTTGTTATTTTTGGAAGTAAAGGTATTACCTCTCTCATTTACTTATTTGAGCTCTTTTTTATTAGTCGTATATAGCTTTTCTTACACCTTGATAATTTATTTTGGTTTGGGTTTTATTTTTTTAATTTAGGGAGGGGAAAAAAAAAAAACCCTGCAGGAAGTTTACAGCCACAAGTGCTGCTATGGCTGTTTTTCACCATGCCCAGCCAGGTGGGTGAGGGTTTTCTGCCCCTCTCTCCCAGGAACCCCACCAGTGACCACAGTGAACACAGCTCCGTGGCACAGGGCTGGCTCTCAGTGCTGGTTCAGTGCTCTGGCAAACCACCAAACACCTCATTAAATGCCATGAGTTTCTTCTCTTCATAAATCCAGCCTCTTGTCATCACCCAAGGATTTTAATTTGGTTGGTTAGGGTTTTTTTTGCAATTGCCCTGTTTTCTTTAAACAAATTCAAGCAGGCATCAGCCGTGGTTTATTGCTGTCCCTCTCCTTTGGCCCTGTGTTAGACACAGGCTCAACATAAAGCAACTAAGTCACAGAATATGTTTTACCAAATCCCTACAGTCTCACTTGGGAGTACCCCATGCACTGATGCTTGCCAAGCTGCAGGACAGAGCCTGAGCTGCCACTCCTGCACTCAAAGTGCCCAGCCAGGGCTGTCCCAGTGCCACCCACTCAGCAGACCCCCTCACCTGTATGAAATGCCAAAACTGGGATTGCAGTAAGCTCTTGGTTTCAGCTTTGCTGAGCTTGCTCTCAGGGTCAGCATAGTTGTTATACACCAAAGCTGCTGTAGCAAAAGCCTTTTCAAGGTCTGAGCCTTTTCTTAGAGCTGGAGGGAGGAAAAGTTTATCAAAAAAAAAAAAAAAAAGGCTTTTGAGACATAATTGAAAGGAATCTGTTAAAACCATCCTGGCTGGGTGGAAATCTGTGTAGTTTCATTAAAGTTAATGAGACGGAAACTGTTTATACCCACAGAGGATCTGGCCCAGATTTTATTTGGAGTGGGCCAGCAACATGCCTCATATCCCATGCAATCACACCCTGAAGGAAGCTTTTCTTCAGAGTTAGGGCTGTGACACAGCATGGGGCTTGAGACCCATCTGGCCTATCCTGACCCTGGGCATCCAGTAAGGACCTGCCACACCATGGGGACAGGCCATGGTGACCATTTCCTGGATGCATTTGGACTCCCAGAGACCTGTATCAGGGAAAACATGGCCCATTTGGAAGCCTGGCTGCACAGGAACATCCATGACTGAGCATCAGTGCTGCACTTCAGCATTATGGCATACTTGGGATCTGGGCTGGATTCCTTCCCCCGACTCGTGCATGGCTCTGAAAGAGTGCACGCTCACCAGCCTCTGTTAGCAGAGGTTACACGGATGATTTCTGCTGTGATTTTTTATGAAAAGGCAAGCACAAGAGGAGATGTGACAACACAGGAGCACATGGCACAGGGAGCCTTGAGACCTTCTTGACTTGCATCAGCTGAGGATCTGCACGGCCTCTGCAAGCCCTGTGACATCGCCAGAACTTTCTGCATGTGGGCTGTGAAAGGCCTGAACCCCAAAGGGGCAATGAAGGGGTCCCCTTACCTTCTATTGATGCCAGCTGCTTGGCTATGGGTATGCTGGTGGTGAGAAAGCAGAGAGGCACAATTATCACTTGGCAAATTGTGTTGGGTATTGAATTTCCCCATGAATGAGCTTGCTCATTTCTGTTTTATTTAATCCCCCAGGAACTCAGGGCTTCCCAAGGGAGACTGCCTTTCCTTCACAGTGAAAAGGAAAATGGCCTCTACAAGCAGCACAAGAAGATCACACAGATTCTAATCCCTCACCTAAGTGAGTGGCCTGGAGTTGTTACTAAAGCTGATTATTAATTTTAAGTGAGGGACATTGCAACACACTTCACGTAATTTCTTCATGAACGTGACAGAGGTCCTGGAAGATTCTCAGTTTTACACCCATTCCCAGGAAAGTAGAGAGGGGTCTGCCATCCCCTCCTCACCAATGCCCTCAGTTTGGAGCAGGCTCATTGCTTTTATTTCCACCAGGACTCACATTCATGAGAAGCACCCCTCTGCTTTCAATGAAAACCCAAAACCTGCTTAACTTGTGCTGAATTGCTAGAAACTAATTACAGAGCATGTGATAGAGACAAACACACCCAGATAATGAGTTTGAAGACAAATGGCAGATCACCCAGATGCCATAACAAAGCGATGACTTACCCCTTGGGCATGCCTGCAGCAGCTGGAGGGCCTTTTTTGGTGGAAGCAGGAGCTGGCTGACTGACCGAGTACTGCTTCATACTGGGAGCACTTGTTCTGCAGCCACACATCTCGAGGCCAGGGTGTTTGTGATCTCCAGGCAACTGGAGTAACAGCAAGCAGGTGGACTGAAGCTCTGCCCCGTGGAAGCAGCCTGCCGGTCGCCATGCCTATCAATAATGTAAACACCACCTGGGAACCGTGGAGCCAGTTAAATACACCGGTCTGCAGCAGCCCCTGGAAGGCACTGCTGGGCTGGCAAGTAGTGGGGCTTGCATTTTACAGGGGAATTTGACAGAAACAAACCCAACTCATAATGGCACCTGGACGCTCTTAGACCTGCGGGGCTGTAACTTTGCATCAGGAATAACTTTGACACTGCATCCATTCCTCCATGCAAATTATAATTTTAATGAGAAACTTTCTCGGTGTGGGATAACGTAACTTGTCCCAGGCTATGAAGTGAGTTATTCCCACAGCCAGAGTCAGAATCCGAGCATTTCCTAGCTCCTGATCCAGCATTTATCCTGGGTGAGCGTGCTCCTGCTCTAGTATTTATTCCATTTCCCCGTCACAGTGCAGAGACCTGCCCCGCCTCCGGACCACTCCCAAGGCAGCCCCCAGCCCGGCGCCTCGGCCGTGGCTCCCACCCGGAGGGAGCGCCTGCTTCCAAAGGCAGCGCGGAGCCGTGTGGCAGAGCACTCGCGCACTAGCCGGACTGGAAGGGCTCCAGTGAACTTTGTTATTTATTGGCATGGATATCGCTATTAGAAATCACAGCCTGTCACACTGCCCATCTCCACGCACCGGCTCCTCTCCGCGGATTCTTTGCCTAGAGGTGTCTAGACAGGGTAGCTTCAACTTAAAAGACCGAGCAGCCTCTTTAATTCCAGGGTGGTCTGTTAATAGGTAGTGACTTCAGCTACCTCATCCAGCTCACCGTTCCTGGTGAAAGGATACAATACTGATGTTAAAACTATCCATGATGAGACTTTATGTAACGGGACACACAAAGGAGACTGCAACAGATGGCCTAGAGAATTAAAATGTTTTCCTCATTTAGTAGAAGCTAAATTACTGAAGGCTAATGAATAAGGATGTTCACCACCTTACCGTTCCTGGATTTTAATTATCTTAAAAAGCATGGGAAAAGAGAACCTTTAATTTTCCATCTAAGAGTGTCATTACTCAAACAATTCAGAGCCTTTTTCTGAGAGGTTTAAGCTGTCTTAGATCTCTAGTGCATTCTTTAGGACTGGCTCATGAATAAAACAGAGCCTGTAATTGCAATGACGAAGCCAAAACACATATAATCAATGCTCATTATTCCATCAATTAGCACACTAAAATTAAACAAGAATTCGGGCTTAGTAATCTGCCATCAGCTAAAAAAAAAAAAAAAAAAAAAGGAGAGAGTCTTGATATGTTGAAGTGATAATTCCCTTTCACATCTGTTGAACCGTACAACGAGGCATGAAAAGCGTTACATCCCAGTTACTATGTGGAATGGGGAGGTTTGGTCTTAGCATCCAAGGTAAAAAATGAGAGTGAGAAACAGACTCAGTTGCCTGTTTATCAGTGGCAGGCAGTACTGTGAGCGGGCTAGCAAACCCAGCCCTCTGTGTTTTGGGATCTTTCCACCGTAGATCAGATTTCAGCTCACTGTTGTTTTAATCTCACCGACTTTTGAGAGCCTGAGCTCTAGAACAGGTGATTTGCTTTGCTGGGGTAGTAGCAAGTTCAAACAAACCTGGGGTTCATTATCCCTCTAGGATACACTAATTAGCGTATGCAGGAGCGTTTGTGCCTGACAGGTAAGGGGTAGCATGAGGATAACCCGTGCCTTTGCAGATGATCAGCTTTGAAGACAGTGAGATTTTGGCTGTGTGTGTTGCTCGAGTATTCTGGTCAGCAAGGTGTATGTGGAGCCAGGCCATCTGCTCTGTAGCTATTTTGGTACACACTATTTATGTTTGAAGTATCCAGGTGCCTTTATTGGTCAATTTTTAGCATGTTTCACACGTTAACAATCCTGTCTGAGGAAAATACTCAACCTGCCGCTTCAAACTGCAAAATCTTTACAGGCAGTTCACTTAAAATAATTGCCACTGCAAAAAGTCACTGCCTCTGCTTCACTTTTGGTATTTTCCCGGAGTTTTCCCCTCCTTTTCAAAGGAAATGCTTTTTGCATTTCAAGAAGGCTGATGTTGTGAAACGCGTGTGTGTGATAGAGCCCTGACTCCCTTAGAGATGACCCTGGGCAGGGGAGGGCACTCACACCTCCTGGCCTCTCAGGGTTCATCTCACCAGCAAACGCTTCAGCAGCTGCAGGAGAAGAGCTGCTAACTTGCACTCAGGCAGGTAACAGCTTCAACTCCTCACCCAGAGAAGATGGGGCTGTCCCATCCCTGCAAGTGTTCAAGGCCAGGTCGGACAGGGCTCTGGGCAACCTGGTCTAGTGGCACATATCCCTGCCCATGGCAGTGGGGATGGAACCAGATGATTTTTAATCCTGAAAATACTATTGCCAAGTAATTTTCCCTCTGAGATATGTTTTATTATAGGACATTTAGACTTCAGAAAGGCAGCTATATTCTTAAAAACCTAAAATCTCATTAATATGGGGGACACAACAATCAAAATGTAAGAACAGAAACTAAATGCAGCAAACAGGATGCCTCCCCACTGAACTATTAAAATTTCATATTTAAATGCTAAGGTCTTCATAATAAGGATAGATGGCATTAACAAATGATGGGATAATCAGCACCAGATATTAATAGCAAAATACATATTATTGCTGATGTCAGAGAATTCCAAAAGGAAAAGCTCTTGGGTTTAGCAGAAGTAGGGAATAAAAAGAAATCCTAAAAAAGAATATTTAAGTTAGGGAGAGCACGAGCTAAGCAGACCATCCATTCACATACATAAGGAATTTTGACTCAAATATATCTTAAAACTAGTGGACAAAGGACTAAACACTTGTGACATGATATGGCATAATATGAGAAGAACTTTTTCAGAAAAGGATTAAATAATACATGGCAGTTTTTACTCAGTAGTTCTTAATCTGTCTGTCATATTAACTGTGAAACTCTGGAGATATGGTCAGGAGCAGCTACAGGGAGGTGCAGTGCATGTTGATGTTACTGCCTCTTTGATCAGCACACCACAGTTTCAGCCAAGACTGATTCAGGGCTACAGCCTGGATTGCTCTTTCAGTTTGAGAGCATATAGAGCTATGAACCCCATATAAACCCCAAACCAGGAACGTGCCCCTTCCTTGGCCTCTGAGGCACCTGGAGAGAAAGCCCCATGCTCCCCTCTTCCCCACCACACTCACCAGCTGTACCTGCCTCTCCCCCATAGCTTCACACTTGATAATGCAAACATGCTCCTAACTTGGGTAGCTGAGAAATGGGCTATAAAGAGAAACACATGAGAAAACAGGAGGGACAGCACAGAAGATCAAGGAACATGTTTTCTCCCTCCCAGGCTGACCTAGTTATTTAACTAACTGGCAGAGATACTCACTAATGATGAAGCAGGAAAGCAACGAGGCTGCCAGCAGCAGTTTCACAAAGGATGCTCGAGTTTACTTTGCTATTTGTCTTAAATCCAGGTAACATCAAATGCAGTCTTTTTCATAAGTTGCTCAACCCTTGGCTATGCAGTCACCATCCCCAGCTGAAATAAACTTTCAATTTCTCAGCAACTGCAAAAGGATGTGATAAGACTCAAATCCAGAGGAAGATGGAGGAAACATTCAAATACATTTTCTTACATAACACAGACAAGTGCATGCATCATTTTTGTTTTCTCTTTTGCTGCTCCCATAGTTTATTAATCTGAGAAGCTATACATGAAGAGATTTTTCTTCCCTCCTAATTCAGAGTGAAGATTACAGTCCCCAAAGGGTAACAACCAGCTCAACTGTTCTGTACAGCATCAAGGAGCTGAGGAACCTGTGAAGATTTAGCCAGCTGGGTAAAGCAAGGGCAAGTCTTCCATGAAAACATGTGCCTCTTACACTACTTTTTGTCAGCTCTTCCACCAGTTCTGCCCTTCATGAGAAAACCTTAGTACCCAAAATATGACATAAGCTTAATTCTGTTCCCACCTTGTATTAGAAACTGCCTTTTCTCCAGGGGTGTGAACTCCAGAAGGCTGCAGTCCTGTGCTCACGTGGTTACACAAGAATTTCATCTGGTTTGAAATGCAGGAATAAACCAAAGCAAAACTCATTTCCATCCCTCAGCATTGGATAGAAAAGTTTAGGAATGGGACCTTGCTGATTTGGGTGGAAAAGTTCATGAAGAGAAAGCTAGTTGACACAAAAATTATTTCTAGTGGAGAAGCTTAGATATGGGAGCTTAGTTTGGGGTATTCCTCATCAACTAATAGAAAGGGAATTTAAAAGAACAACAATAACAAAAAAAAAAAAAAAAAACCAAAAAAAAAAACAAAAAAAAAAAAAAACAAAAAAAAAACCAAAAAAAAAAACAAAAAAAAAAAAAAACAAAAAAAAAACCAAAAAAAAAAACCAAAAAAAAAGAGTTGAAGCAGGACTATGTGGGAGAGGGTATGAAAAGCACATATCACATCACACCCCTTGCCACACACATAGATTTCACTGTCTCCTGACTTGCCAATGTCTAACCTTCTTCCAAACTTAAAAGAAGAAAAACCAACCAACCAACCAACCAACCAACTAACCAAAACCACCTCCCACAAACAAACAAACAGCCCCAAAACCAAAAAACCCACCCAAACCAAAAAACCCCAAACAAATTAACCAAAAGCAAAACTAACACTCTTCATTAACCCAGAAAATTGTATTTTGCCCTCATTTGGAATAGGAGAATAGATATTCCAGTTTGTTTTCTCTACAACTCACACACAGATTTCCAGCAATCCTCAGAACTGGGATGGTTAGCACAGTACTGGGCTAGTCCTACTGACAGTGGAAAGAGAGGTAAAGAGGCAGGCAGGTATTAAACTGCACACTTTTAATTTTTTTAAAAACTTGTGATACTGACCTTTAATGACAGCTGTCTGCAGAAGTGTCATACTCCACATTAAAACGATCCCCACAGAAGTGTTTGAAAACAGTAAGAATATGACCAATAAGGTCAGGCACAGGAATAGTTATTTGTCTTTAATAGATATCTTTGTTATTTGGCAGTGACATTTCAATATTAACATACTCTGAAAACATGCATTGTATGCAATAACTTTATTAGGGTCAAATAGATATCACAATATAGATTCATCCACTGAGTAGCCATAAATTGGTTACAACAATCATAGAAGAGACTAAGCTGTTTTAAGCTAAGATGCTTTCAACATTACAGCTCATACAATAAGATTATATACTGATACACTTTGATCTAGAAATGCAGATGATCAGTTTTGATTAGTACATTGTGCTTTCAGGCTTTCACTTGTGTCAATGCATCCCATATGCAGTAGTGAGGGAGGGCTGAATTTCCCAGGGAGGAATCCAAACAGGCTACAAGTCTGGCTCTGGCTCTTTTAGGATGAGTTCCTCTGAGCCTGGGTTATTTGGTCAATCCAGTTACATTCTCCATTAGCACCAAGCTAGAGCTCAGAGCAGCAACCTAACAGAGGGATATCTAACAATCTTGAAACAGCACGGACAGAAAGGTTTTCTTCTCTTAAGAGGGCATAAAGGAATATTTATGCTTTGTAAGGTCACAACAACACGTGCGGTTTTCATGTTGCTGTATCAAGCAACAGGGAGTTTCCACGTGATTTTGTATACTGATATCTGCACCTCTGTTATCTTAGTTAAATAAATACCTTTGTAAACATATAACACAGTTACTTGGTCCTTATTCTCCACAGCTCACGTTAAAAGATTCACAAAACATCCATAGAAATAGTGATTTATAGAAGGAATACTTAGCTGAGTTAAATGGAATAAACATTGGTCAGGTACCATATATACTACTGAATGCCATTTCAAGGAAAAACAGTTTAGTTACAAAGCATTCAGAACTTGGGTAAGCCATATATTCAACTCTGCAAAATATATAAAAGATGCATACTTCTTTTAAACAGACATTTAACAAAATGTAGTGGCAGAAGTCGAGAAGTTCCATTTACACAGTCCAGACATTTGGTAGTATGAAACTGCTTATCCATGCACTAAATTACAGATGGATGACTCAGTTAACTGAAATAATAGTAAAATCTTCTGAAACAAAAAGGTATAACCAAAACAATCTCTCCGAAGAGTCACAGACAGGCAGTTTTGAAAATTTAGGTGCAATGTTACATGCATGGATATACAGAATAATCTGTAGAAATCATAGTAAAACACTTTCGTTTTTCACCAAAATGCAGAAGGAAATTCAATTATATTATGCATATTAAATACTACAGACTTGAGGCTACAAAAAGCTTCTACCATCTTAACACATACAAAACTACCATAAAGTTATCTCTACAGTACTACAACAGCAACTCCAGGTCACCGGCGAGGAGCACATCCCGTGTGTCTGGCTAGTCAGGGAAAGAAAGGCCAACTCCAGCCCACTGGCCACCTCCCATCTGCCAAAGGAGGTGGGCTTAGACCTTCAATGGACATTAAACACCCTGTTGTAGTATTAATTTATGTAGAACCCTTAAAAATCTGGCGCCACTGAAACTTGAGACCTGTTAAACTCTCTACTTGCGAGGGATGCAAGAGCTTGCACTGCGTGAACCCTAAATTTGATTAGCGAAGGAGGTTGGCCCACTCTGCCCATAGCTCTGGGACTGGCCATATTCACCCACCTGGCCATAGGAGCCTGGCTGGTTGTAGCCACCAGCTGGCCCGTAGCTGTCTTGGTTGTAGCCACCTTGGTTGTAGCCACCGGGCTGCTTCTCCATGGTGTCCGCAGCGTGCCGCTGGCCTGAGGAATGCCAGCCCGTCTCCTTAAACACAAACCAAATGTTGCCTGCCCAGAGGATAAAGTTCAAGTAGCCAAAGACCTGGGTGGGAAGAAGAGGAGCTCGTCACCAGTGGCCACGGTCTCACAGCTCAGCCTAATGTTATGGACCCTGCATGGTCCCAGGAAAAGGCAAAGCTGCTCCCAACCCCTTCTTCCCAAGGACAAGAGGAAATGGCCTCAAGTTGTGCAGGAGGAGGCTCAGATTGGTTATTAGAAAAAAATCTCTTCACTGGAACTATTGTCAAGCCCTGGAACAGGCTGCCCAGGGAAGTAGTGGGGTCACCATCTGTGGGATATGTGCAGATGTGGCACCTGGGGACATGGTTTAGTGCTGGACTTGGCAGCGCTGGCTTAGTGGTTGGACTCTATAATCTTAGAGGTCTTTTCCAACTAAACGATTCTATGATTCTCCCAAAACCCATTGGAAAATTTTATCAGCTTTGGAGCAAATTCCCAAATTCACCTCCCTTAGCTGTAGCTTACAAGGTGTCTGCTTTGCTTTTTGTTTCCAAAGAAAAGTTGAGTTTTTAGACCAAAATTTTTTTTTTGTTTGTTTGAAGACATAATCTAGTTTAAAGAAATTGTGGAAAGATAGAATTGAAAGAAACTAATTAAAAAGAGAGATCTTAATTGGCCATGTGGCCTAGAGGGATTTTTTGTGTTTGTTTTTTTTTTTAACATGCTGAAGTCCAATTTTATGTTGTTTTTTCGAGGATTTTTAGAGGACTTTGTAAGACACAAACCTTTCCTTCCTAAAGGAATACACAGACCCCTTTGCAAAAGAGTTGTAGTGAGCAAGTTAAAAGCAGAGGGGCAACCAATGCACTTGGACAGACACTTTGCCTTTTCCCCATCCCAACCCTGCACACTCATCCTGCTGCTACTCCATGGCAGAGCTGCTGTGAGTCACAGCTGCCTTCCCCTGCAGCAAGACTGCACTTCCAATTAAATCATGTCAGCTAAATGGTTTACACCAGTCAATTTAGGTCAATACACGGGTAGAAGATGAAAATACATTGCAAGGTAAGGGTGAACAGCAGCAATCAGAGTCACTTACAACCGAAGTGTTGAGGCTCGACATAACAGGGCTGCGAACGGGCAAGCATTTGTTGGACTGCTGTTTGCAGGCAGACATCAGCAGCAGCACTTCATCAGGGTCGGTTGCAACCTTTACATCTGACAGTCCTTTAGCCCAAGCAGATGAGCTCACTAGCCACAAGAATGAGAAGACCACTGTCACAATGAAATCCTAAAAGACAAATTAGTTAGAAGCATTATAGTGGTGTGTCCATTGGAAAGGAAAAAATATTTAAAAAATCACCAGAAAACGGAAAGCTTGTGTCAGAGGAGAGAAATACCAAGAGGCTGTTACTTAGTGGAAGGCTGTGTTACTGTCATCACCCACAGAGCTAATTTTCAGAAGTGCTTGACATACCTAATGGGGCAGAGCCCCTTGGCTGACATTTGCACCTCTGGCCTTGAGGCAAGATTCCCACAACCCGTGGCTGGTACCCAGGATGCTGAGCTGCCTTGAAAATGTGACTGTTCACAGCACCAGGCTGATGCATTGGGATGAATTACAAAATACACGTGCCTGTAAAGAAGCTGGGCCCTCCCAAGGGCTGCGTGTTGCCCTGGGTACTCCTACAGACAGTCAGGGTGGGTTTCCAATAGGAAGTGTTTCTGTCTTAGGGAAAACCTGAAATTGGCTAATCCTCAGGTACCAGATGAGAAGTTTTCTCACCAGCCACAGGTAAGGCCAAATGTCCCTGCTGCATAAGCCATGCAGCCACTAATTACCATGAGTGAGCAAGTAAACAGCAAGACTTGCCAAGCAGAGACTCCTCCCTGGCCCGGTAAAGCACTGGTTCCTAATTCCCATACACGTGAAAAGAGGGGAGAAGGTGGGGTGGTCCCTCCAGGTTCCAGCATCTCTGCTCTGATCCGCTCTGCTCACTTTCCCCTTGAAAGACTCTCGGGAGCATGCACAGGCACAAACTTCTCCTTGTCTTAGCCAGAACAAGTGGCCAAGTGACACTGTTGTTGTGTGGGTTTGGGGGGAAAGGAGGGAGGAGGTGTGATTTTTCAAGCTTTCTTGTGTCTTGCTAAAACAGAAGAGCCTTTCTGCTGTCATATTTCATCCCATCTGTCAGCCCACAACAGATGGCAGAGGTGCCAAAGTCTAACATACCACTAACTGCATCGCTGCGTCTTGATATCCCACCTCCCATGGGGCTGCTTCCCCTTCCCCCTTGCAAAATAAAGGTGTGCATGGCAGGGAGGGAAAACACTCATTAGGAACCCAGCGTTTCAGGTTGCTTCTCAAAGAAATAAGCAATCCCTAGGAAACACCATTCTCATCTACAAGCACACCTGACATTTGGGGAAGGAGCTCTCCGTGGCACCTCGGGGGCGGAGGGCGCGAGCCTCCGTCACGACGGAAGAGGCACCAGTCGATAACGCGAGCCACGAACAAAGGATGGCTCCACTGACGCAGATGGGATTAAATTAACTCTGCTTGGATGCTTTCCCAAAGGATACATCCTTCTCTTTTAACAATTTCTTTTCTGCAGGCCGCTGTCTGCCACCGAGCTCTGAGTTCCTCTGACCTCCTTCATGCTGCCCAAATGGGCTCTCTTGAAGAGCGTGAAGCCCAGGAGCTGACAACTCCCTTAACACCCAAAGAGACTCTGTGTGGGCAGAGGCATAGAGTAATTCTTCTTCTCAGGGAGATTTCCAGCAAGAGAAATTATTGTATCTCATATGTCTTAGCAGTGAATGAGAAACAGATTCCTAGAGGCAACAGTTCAATGGCAAACATTTCCTAAAAATTCCAGCTGGTAGAAACATGAGATGTCTGCTGAGCTGTGGATGATGAGGGGAGATGCTCTTTATTTGCTGTGAGGTTTGACATGCTATCAACCCAGATGCCAAGCCCCCAAGCAGTTTTGGACTGACACAAGAGATGGGGACACAGCAGAGTTTTGGGGAATGTATTTTCCAAATGACAAGCAACCCTCTCCCAGTGCCACCACACTTGAAGCAAACTAAATCCAGCTCTGTAATCAGTGCACTGGCACTGCCAGTTAAAGAAATGCATAACAGCAGGTAGAAATTTGAAGCAAACAGAGACAAACTGACTAAAACTAATGCAACACAGGAGGTCAAACTTGCTAAAAAGAGAGAAATTTCAAAAGTGAGCAAAGTTCTTCAAGCAGGTGAGAGCAGCAGGGGTACAGACCTGCTGTTGAGCTTACAGGCCCTGACCCCATGTTGGTGAGGCTCATTGCACAAATTACTGCCTCTTCATGAGCCCTGCAGTCTGACTGCTGGTATAGCCCATGTCCTGGGCTGTAAGTCCTAGAACACCCCATGGCACTGTGCAGTTGAGGGGATTGCCCTAAAGGCAGTAAGTATTTCATGTTATTTCTCAGGTCTTGTCTTCCCCATCACACCCCATGCTCCAGCCTTCTCCTGACTTCCTCTGCTGCCCTGCGCCAGGGTATTCACAAAGTCTAAACCCCTGCCCTCTCTGCTACAAACTCCCCCATTTCAGAGCAGGTCAGAACCTTGGGGAAAGGATTCTTGCTTCTAGGGTACCAGGATCAGCTCTTGTATAGAGGAACTCCCAAAGTCTGTCTGGGTGCAAGAAACACACCAAACCAGAAGTGAAAGATGGCACAGTGGGACTCCAAGAGGAAACCATGCAGCCTGTCCACCAGCTGGCCAACAGCTGGCCAAGGAGACAGGAGAGAAAGGCTAATGGAACACTGGGATTTTTTCAGCAGGTGTTCTCATCAAGGCTACATGGCCAGACTCAGACTCTCAGAGGACTTTTTCTGCCTCCTCTGTACAATGCAAGGAGCAAGATGTATGATTCTATGACTAGAGTGAACTTGCATCTTCCTATTTATTTTGAATCTTTGTGAACCTTCAGTTTTGGCTGGAACTTGAACCTCTCTTGTTTTCAAGTGGGTTTGCATTTCTGGCTGAACATTTTCACAGCTCTGGGTGGAACAGAGTTACAAGATAATGACATGCTGAAAATAAAAGTGAATTTCAAGCTAAGCTGTTCTGTGGCTTAATGTCTATCTGGGGAATTTCTCCTTGGTAATTAAGGCCAGAGTGCCTGCATACTAAAACATACTAAAACAAATCTTGCATTTCAATGTTTAATATCCCTATAGCATGGGTGAGTCTTTTTTTCCTTTGGAACAAAGTAATTTTTTGTAGTTGCTCTCTTAAGGTGGTGTCCAGATCTCTTCAGTGTGTATTGTTGTACTATTCCACTACACTCCTAATTACCAAGTTTCTGTCTCAGATCTCAGCTGAGATACTTTTCTCTGCCTACAGATGCCTTTGGGAAAGAAGGAAAATAGGAACATGTAAAGAAAGGCAAAACCCGAAATTTAAAATACTCTGAATATACAAGGAGGGACTTTTTAGGATCCTGAAGTATGTGCAAAAAGAAAAAGAAATTCTTGCTGCCTTTTTCAAGTTGAAACTTGTTATTACTGAATTTGCCAAAAATGCCTACTTGGAACAATTTTATATATTACACATTTTAGAATAGAACTGTGAATGCCTTTTCTTTTTATAATAATTGAAATATTTCTCCTTGCTATCAAGCTACTTACTGGCTTTTCCAAAATGTCCCTCTTTGAAAGGGGCAGTCACTTACAGTCACTTAAGCCACCTGAGCACAGTTTTGGATTGCCCAGTGTCTGGCACAACCTCACCCAGCCAAGAGCCTCCGTAGAAGCTGCTTGTTCACTCAGAAAGGGGAAGTGTTTCATCTGCTCCAAGCTGGTCAGTGGCTTCATCAGCCCCTGAAGGCTGTGACACATGTCCCTGTGTGCACTCTGTGCCCTGCTCTCCCTCCCAGCCAAGTCTGGCAGCATGGTCTTGGGCTGTCACAGCTGGAAAAAGGCAAAAACCTCAGCCCTGGCCTGGCCAGAGCACTCCTGGCATCCCTCCTCCCTCACAGAGCTGCAGCTGCTGCCTTGTATCTGACTTCCATGCAGGACTCATGCTACAAAACCTTTCCATTTGTGAAAACCCTCTCACGTGTTTACAGCCTCCAAGGGAGCAACTCCTCAAACGCTGAGGTCCATAAACCTCCAAGTCAGAGCCTGTCTAGCACTGCCAACAGGTTTCACGGCCAGCCACGCAGCAGCAGAGGGAGATTTCTTTACCCAGCAGAGGCAAACCACTCAGAGGATTTGCTTTCACAGTCACAACCATCCTAAAAATTCAAGAAGTACCCACAAGAGCCACAGCCCTGGTCCCAGCCGGGAAAGCGGCCGAGAGCAGATTGCCGCAGGCAGCAAACGCCTTCCTGCGGTGGCATTTTAGCTCTTTTTTGGTTTGAACGAGGTCCCACCCCAGCTTTTCCACCGAATGAAGCTTTGAAAGAATTACATGCTTCTTGCAATAGTGGAAGGCCTTGCAAGCTTGCTTCTGGCAGGGAAGTGCAGAGCCTCTTGGGAGGCACCAGCATGCACAGCAAGGTCACCCTGGCTTGTGCTTTAAAAGGAGATGACAAGAGGAGGTTGAAACAGCTCTTTGAAATACAAAGAAATATTCAGGTTCTTCCTAATTTAATTTTTCAACTGTAAAGGATTCAGTCTTTGTTTTTATAGATGGCTCTTTATTCTTTTCCTGTCTATTTTTTAGACAAGTGGACACTGGTGAGGAAGTACAACATGTTTAATCAAAGAGGTGTCCAAAGAGCAGACCTGGGTGTACTTAACTCACTCGATCTGCAACATCTGTAAGGAACCAAATGCTTTTCTGCATAATGTAATTATTCATGGCACTCCAGATGCAAAGGGAAGATCTCATCTTCTTAAGATATAAGCATCTTTATGCACCATAAGAATGAGATTATCAAGTAATCACTATAAAAATGAAATATCTCTTTTCAGGGCTATGTCAGTCACCTTTCTTGGCGGAATAATTTTATGTTTTTATATTATTTGACTGGAATATTAATAAAGTGATTTACATTTATACATGAATGCATGTGGTTCCTCATGGCCAAGCTATAACTTCCCAGAGACAAACCTGAAGGCACGTAGGGTTGTCAGCATGTGGATTTTAAATGGAACACATATGGGGTAAAGAAACCATAGAAAAGTAAGAAATCTGAGTGATGGGGACTGATACACTTTGAGTGTGACTATTCTTTCTTTTCTGAGAGACATATGGAAGCATCCTATCCCTGATCCCCTAAAATTTCAGCACAGCTCCAATTAATTTATTTTAAAAGTTTCTGGCTCTTGAGCAGTAATCAGTCACTTGAGAAGCTGCCTTGCCCTCGTTGTGCCCACCAAGGTGAGAGCCCAGCTCCTCGCTGCACACGAGCACCATGTGGGAGCTGGCAATGGAATGAAAATCAATCACAGCTGTGGTTTGCAGAGCTCAGAAACACACAGCGTGTTTCTATGAGGTACTGAATCCCTGGTACCCTGCTCCTTGTTCCTTCAGAAACCAGGAAGGCAAGGTCCTCTCAGGCTCATCTACCTGTATGAACCCCCTCAGATGATCCCCACAAGAGCCAGCAAGGGAAGCAGAGGGTGCATAGTGCAAGGACTCATCATTCCCTGTGGGAATGGATGAGTTACACAACCAGGGCCCTGTGCGACCAAAAGGAAGACTTTTATCCCCAAAACCTGACAGGCAACATTAGCAACAGAAATGGTTTACTGCATAGTGAATAAATACACCACTGCCATCCAAACAGACAGGGAAGGAGTTATCTGTTCTCCCACTGGAAATATTTCCTTGCTATCATGCCTCACTCCACACTGAATGCTAAAATATTTTTCCACAGTTAAAGTGATGCTTTGCTGAGATCTCAGCACATGCAGTTCATTTCCCTTTATCTGTATAAACAAAGTAAACGTGAAACATTTGTGACTGAAATTTTCCCTGCAAGTTTCTTGTGACTTAATGGTCATTAAATTCCTTATAATCGTATCTTCTGCACCCAGTCAGGCTTCTGCAATTTGGTAATGCATTGATGGTGTTCTGACTGCCTGTGCAGGGGCTTTTTGAAAAAATATTATAAAATTTCAAGTGAAAGGGGTTTTTTCCTCTCTCAACTTCTCCTGTCATACTCATTTTTCAAATCCTGAAAATTTGTCAGGAGAAAAGGCAGCTCTGAGAGGGTGCTGCTTAAAGGCAGTTGTCATCCCAGACCAAGAAAACATGAAGCCAAGAGGAAATACAAGGCTTAAAACAGGAATGGTTTTAACTATGAAATTGTGATCAGGCACTGCAGCAGGAGCAAGGATGGATGAAACTATCATCTTCAAACTCTTCACTAAGAGAGAAAAAACTGGTAGTCTGGATAAGGTGCCTGATGCACTGATCCTGCCTGGTGATGAAACAGAATGAGGGCTGCTCTGCCTCCTGCACCAACACGTGCTGCACCACAGATTTCTGCAGCACTGTTCTTTGGAAGGAACAATCTCAGGGATGAGACATACTCACACATCTGATCTGATCCACGTCAGTTCAGAGCAGCATCTGCCTGGAGCTGGAGGACACATCGCCTGCCTCCTTCACGGAGCGCGTGACATCCCTTAGGTGAGCACTGCAGCCCTGAGAAGCTGGTTTTCACTCCAGGTTTTCTTTTTCCTTCACTGCTGAATTGCTCCTGGCTACAGCTGCCAGCCTTTACTCTGGCTGGGGCTCTGCATTTTCCCTACAACTCCACTGCACAGAGGGACTCACACCTGTCCTCAGCCAGGCTGTGGTGCTGCCATCATTGCACCGGACAGTGTCCCAGGGACACCAGCAAGGATGTGCTCCAGGCAAAAAAAGGTTCTTTTCTTCTAAAAATACCAAATACAACAGAGCTTGCAGCACACAGGAGTTGCAGGAGCATTTGGCTGGGGAAGATGGGACTCTCCTCCTGTCAGGCATAACCTGACCATAACCCTCAGCCATTCCCAGAACCACTCACCAGCAGGAGCTGCTTTTGCTGTAGGACAAACTCAAAAGCATCTTTTTATTCTGAAAAAATAAGGTCATATAGCCTTGGTTTAAATACTGTGAAATTGGAAACAGAGGCTTTGGTAACAAACACTGGTTAAACTTAACCTGAAGATTCAATTACAATCCATTACACAGAACAAATTAAGTCAGTGTGACGTTAATGCTGTAGCAGATTGTGCCATGCATCCTGTGACAGACACATCTGTAGCTGCTGTTTCAGGAAAGTCCTGGACAAAGGCAAGTGGCCACATCATAATGTGACATATTAATACCATTGTTTCTCTTTCCTTTTCCTATTGCTACAGAGGATAATGTTGTTGGTCAAAAGCAAGAATTATTTTCCACAAGAAAATTAAGATGGAAGAATTCTGTAACAAATCCCTTGATGAGACAGTTTGAGATGAGATCCTACTTGATACCAAGAAGGAGCAAGGCACTTTATTTATTTACTCTTTCTGCAGGGACCCCTTTATTTTGCCTGTTCCTTTTCTCCTCTGTGAGGATTTCCTTACATTTCCTCACCATTTTCTAGGACAGGAAAGGTCCCAATGTGTTGGCTTAGCACAGCCTGGTTTTTGGTAGTGGGGGGGCCACAGAAGTGGCTTCTGTGAGAAGCTGCTGGAAGCTTCCACCATGTCCAGCAGAGCCAGTCCCTGATGGCTCTGAAGATGGACATGCTGCTGGCCAAAACTGGGCCAATTACAGAGGTTGGTAACGCCTCTGATGACATATTTATGAACAAAATCAAAACATTGTATGCCCAGTTTTTTCCTGGTTTTGGTAAAAGTTCATCAGTTTTGAATTATGCAAACTCAAAAAAACAGTTCACATCTCCCTGCAGCAAGAAAATCTTTTNAAAAACAGTTCACATCTCCCTGCATCTCCCTCAAACCCCCAAGATGTTAAGTTTACCTTCCTACAGTTTAATCTTTTGCGGGCTGTTATTGTAGTTACTTCCTTTAATAGATTCAGCTTTTCTGCACTGGCAATTTACTTTTTTCCCCGTTATATATTTCTGATATTCTTTACTGGTAGCTTTTAGCCACTTAAGTCTCAGCAAAATGTCTGGTTTCTGTCATTCATAAACTTTAGAATTTTCTGAAATCCAGAACTAACTTTTTCTTTACATGGGTCCTTCATAAACTCTCCCCACCTTCACACCAAGACTTCAGAGAAGTATTTTCTCTCCCTTAGTAACCTTCTCCTTGCAGTCATGAGGGAGAGGGTTGTCCATGGAAGGGAGACTGTGCTGCCATTTTTTGCAGCCCACAGATGAGAGACCTGACCCAAATTCAGGTGAGGGTCAGCACCCAGTGCTTGGCAGCCCAGCAAGACCATGGGGTGCACGAGGGGCCACAATGCACTGACAGGCAACAGACACCTGGACCAAAACAGCCCTCACTGGCTTTACATTCTCAATTTATGAGAAAATATATGCACAGCAGCACTTGCTTTTTATCACAAGCCTTCAGGAATCAGTAAAAAGAAAAATAAAGGCATGAACAGCCACAGCTTGATGGGTGCAGATGATGATACCTGGAAGGCTCATAAACCAGTGTGGAGACACAAACATGCTGGGAGCTCAGTGTCATGCTAGGAAAACAGCCACATAATTCTCCAAAGCAAAATAATTTGGCTTAACCCTGCAGTAATTAGCAATAAGCAATCTGCCTGGCTGGGCTTTGATCACGGACATGGTTTCATCTGTCTGCTAGGACAATGCCTAAGAGCTCCTCTTCCCTTTTTTCCCCACCAATGAAGCTCTGCTATCACAGACATAGGGTTGAGATCCCAACTCAGCTAATGTTCATTATTTGTGTGATCATCATCACTGTGGGCAGTAGGAGAGAAGCACAGAATTTCACAAGAACATACAGGACTGAACTCCTCCTGCATACAGCCTCCATTACCTTTGGTGTTAAAATATTAAACCACCATTAAGACAAAAAAGCAGGTGACTGCAGAGACACTTTGGGCAGCAGGACACCTGGAACTCCTGGACAATGCCAAAACCTCAACAACCGAAAAAGCAAGAGGTGAAGACCGATGCCTGAAAACACTGGAAATGCTGTAAGCACTTACAATTAAAGGCCCTCTGTTGTTTTCACGGTACTTGTTCTGGAAGAAGATATAAACCACGGTGGCAGCCAGCGAGTAGAGGAAGGCGAAGACCGCGATGGTGACGAAGAACTCCGCCGAAGAGGAGAAGTCCCCTATCAAGGCGAGCGTTTCCCGGCGCTTGCCTTCACAAGTGGGAGCCTCAAAATTCACTTGATGCAACCTGGAAAAGATCCCATAGAGCGGCAGGTGAAGTACAGAAAATGGAAACGGTTATCTGAATAAAGATGAGTACGTTTGCTCTGTCTCCTTTCTGATGCGCATTGATCCCCGTGATAACTGGCAGCTGTGGGCTGTGCTCCTCAGAACCCTGCGAGTGCCAAGGTGAGACTGAGCACGTGAGCACTGCTTTTAATCAACCCCAGAGAAAAGTTTATGTTCCAGCGGTTTGGTACAACCCTCCCCGTCCTCTCTGAGGTTTTGCCATGGCAACAACTGAAAAAGGATAACATGAGAAACAATTTGATTCTCAAATTTTTACAATCCAGGCAGCAGAAATGAGGTCTTATCCTCGGTACTAAGCCCATGGGATACCCACGTTTGGACGTTCACAAATTCCTTGCATCAAACTGTTTAGTGCACAGCTACTTATGGCTGTTAGCCCATAGGGCTGCAAGCCACATAGTGCTTCTACATTAAAGGCTTTTAAAATCAAGCTGCAGCAGAAATACGCAACTTGGATTAAAGAAAAAGTCTGCATGCCCTGGTTTAAGCAACCTAAGCCCTAACTTTACACTCACGCACTGTTTATCAGTGACTGAGCTAATAGATTTATAGTTCTGTCTGGAAGCTCCTGCGAGAGACCTTTTTTCTGTAATAATTTTAATTTCTGATTCAGAAAAAGAAAGAGGATGCATGGAGGGGTCGTTTTGGCAGGTCCTGTTGCATGGCCCAGATTCACATCAGTGGGGACATGGAGCCCAAAGAGGGATCACGTTGTTCTGCCCCACACAGGCTGAGTGGAGGAGATGAAGCCAGCAGCAATTAAAGCACTGATGATATGGTGCTGAGAAAGGATTAGGCCTTCTGGGAGACATTCCTCTGCTCAAGGGCAATTAATGTGTGCAACAGCAAGGCAATGGCAGCAGCAGCCATAACCATGTTTGGCTAAATAAAAAGTTAATTCCCCAGAGGAAAACAAAGTACCCACAGTAGAAATCACAGAAGTCAGATTAATGGACATTGGAGGATTGGATGACTTTTTGCTTTTGCTGGTCCTGATTAAATGTACCCAAACATGTAGGCAGAACTTTTTCATCAGCGGTTGATGAATAACGCCAGTTATTTGCCTCAGAGATTTTATTCTGTGTCATTGTAGTAGTGGTGGGATGAAAACAAAAAACCAAGTCTGCCCAGATTGCAGAGATGAGCAGTGACTGAATCACCTTTCCAGTGTAAAGCCAGAAAAGCCTGATGAAATCTGAACACCTGAGAGAATTCTAATGCTCATGATCAGTTTCCTGACTTCACTGTTTCCTGGCATCACCATACACACACTTTTAATCAGGGTTTATTGTACTTTTCTAAAATTGGGGAATTAAAGGAGAAGTAAGATTTCCTAGTGCCTGTCATGCAAATTTTGCAGTCTGGAGAGAAAATGGTATTGTTTCAACCACTACCACGACAATGGAAAGATTTGAAATGCATGATTTACATGGTCTAAAAAAGAAGCTTTCTCTGCTTTCCTCTACAGCTGTGTATTGGTTTTGCATGGCCTGTTTTTTGGTAGTGGGGGGGCCACAGAAGTGGCTTCTGTGAGAAGCTGCTGGAAGCTTCCACTATGTCCAGCAGAGCCAGTCCCTGATGGCTCTGAAGATGGACATGCTGCTGGCCAAAACTGGGCCAATTACAGAGGTTGGTAACGCCTCTGTGTAGCAGATTTAAGAAGAAAATAAAAACAAAGGACACACAGTTTTTTCCTAGCCAGAGAAGAGGAGGAGGTGAGAACATGTGAGGGAAACAACATGGAGACACCACGGTCAGTGGAGAAGGAGGGGGAGGAGGTGCTCCAGGCACCAGAGCTGAGATTCCTCTGCAGGCCGTGGTGAGACCAAGGTGAAGCAGCTGTGCCCCTGCAGCCCCTGGGGATCCACAGGGGATGCAGAGATCCATGGGGATGCAGAGATCCACCCACAGCCCCTGGGGATCCAGGGGGATGCAGAGATCCAGGGGGGATGCAGAGATCCACCCGCAGCCTGTGGCAGAGGTGCCCATGCTGGAGTGGGTGGATGCCTGGAGGAGGCTGTGACCCAGTGGCAGACCCAGTGGAGAGAGGGGCCCTGCTTCCAGGCTGGAGCAGCCTGTCCTTGGAGGACTGCACCCCGTGGAAGAGTGACCCAGGCCACAGCAGTTTGGGAGGAGTCTCTGCCTGTGGGGGAATTCACGTTGCAGCAGGTGCAGTGGGGCTGCTGCTTGTGAGACTGGACCCACGCTGGAGAAGCTCACAGAGAACTGGAGGGACCCCACGGCCTCACAGGGGAGGACTCCTCTGCCAGGGCAGAGAAGAAAACCTTGGGTGATGAACTGACCAAAACCACCATGCCCTGCCCCCGCGCTGTCGGTGGGAAGGAGGGAGGGGCTGGGGGAAAAGGTGTTTTAAGGGCTTATTTTACTTCTCATTGTCATCATCTGATTCACTTTGCAACTTAAGTTGAACTCGTTTTGCCCTTGGAATGTTTTCTCCTGGTCCTTATCTCAACTCATGAACCCTTTGTTAATTTTTTGCCTTTCTTCTGCCCCTCTGACTGTCCACTGTCAACACAGCCCAGCCTCATCATCAACAACCACCAGCCTTTACAAAACACGGCAAAGCACCTGAGACCATTTTCCCTTTCTGTTCTCTGTTTTCCTGACTACACCTTAGTTCTGAATCATAAGCCAGAAAAATCAGTTCATATATTAACACCACACTTGTACCTTCCCAGCAGTGCTTTTGTGGCCAGGCACCTGTCAGGGATACGAGATCACAGAAACCTTCTCCCATCAAGTTATTTTTATTCACTTGCTTTTCTTTTTAGATTTCCTTGGTCTCTAAGAGGATGTGCAGTAATTGGTGCCTCTTGTGGCCACCTCACCTATGCCAAAACAACCAAGGATCTCTGTTGTGCAAAGGGCCCCAAAATAGACCATGATTCAGACCTGGGAAGAGGAGCTGTGACAGGGAAGAGATGTGAGGGAGCCAAGCCCTGTGGTGGTTAGGGTGGATGCTGACTTTACATGATACTTCTGAAGAGTTTCTTTAAGGCAGGGGAGGATCAGTGACAGAAAATCCAGTTTCACTAATCGAAACCTTTTTGATCTGGAATGGCATCTCCAAGAGAAAACTGACTTTTTTTCCACTGATGTTGCTGAGTCAGCCTTTCTGGGGGCAGGATGGTTTGGTGATGACTCACAAAGCATTAATTGCCTCCGCCTCCCACTTTTGATATAATTCTACCTGTTCTGTTTCTTACTTTCTCTGACTTACTCTTCTTTCATCCTCTCTTATCTCTCTTTGTTTACACCTCACCTTTTCCTTCAAGCCACCCTTGGCTAGTGTCTTCCTTCTGCTGCTTTTCCAATTTCCAGCACCACCCCTCCATTCCACCTTTGACCCTCCATTTGCTAAACAAAATCAGGAGCCCCAAGAGTGACCCTTTGCAATCACACCCTTTGCACTTTGTTAACATTTGTTAGGCTGCATTAACAGGAATGATTTTCACTGATTGATGGGCAATGCAAATAAGGAACACAACAGCAATGAATTTACTTAATTAGGGAAACCTTTCCCCCTGTAAGTTCCTCCAGGTTTTTTTGCCTTGTACTGCACTAAGTATTGCTATTAAGTCAGAAATAAAGCTCCTGACTTTGGAATGTGACCTTGCACCCCACACTCAGCAGAGCTGCACTAAGTTCATCCTCGCTGCCCATCCTTACCAGCACCATCCCCTTTGTCAACAGCAACTGCCATAGCCAAGCTATCCAGGCCTGAATTCCCTTAAATTCACTTCAGTCTGAAGGAAGTCCACCAAAGGCAGTCAAGTTTCACTGATGAAGTCACAGTAGTTAAGGGCTTCTGATGTTTCTTCCACCACTTGGCAAACTTTCCATTGCCGTGGGAAATATGATGGCAAGACAGCTGTATTGCCTGCTTGACAAGATCAAAAGAGGGCAGGAATGTTTTATAGTGAAAAAGGGGATTTTTACATTGCTCCACAATAGTGGAGAGCAGTTACATTTTCAGATGCTAATTACCCTTGCTCTGAAAACAATACATGAAGCCAGACACATTGAACAAAGCTACAGCTGTTACCTGTGCATGGGGCAGCAAAAGTTGTGCTCTCTCCACGTGCATGTGAAGTTGCCTTTTCTTCCTGAACTTCCTCAGTACAATATTGAAGCCACAGCTTTCCTTTAATCATAGCCCACCACTTTTTTTTTGAGCAGCTTAGTTCCCCTGATGATCCTTGAGCATGAAAATAGTCAGAGCCAACTTGCCCAAAGACCTGTCTCACTCCACCAGCAGACACAGAAGAGCCCAAGCAGAAGGGAGAGTGATCTAATATTGCCTGATTCACCCCCTTCAACAAGAAGAAGAAGAGTTGAATCCAACAGAACACCCAATTAACACCAGAATGTGCTCAAATATTATTGATGAACCAGCACAGATTTCTTCTCCTGGGCTTTGATCAGATTAATAAATAACAGATAAAGTTCTGCCTCCAAAAATTCTCAATGGAGGTTAGTGTTCCTCCATTCCTTTACTAGGATCTAGTGAAAAACAGGCAAAAAAAAAGTGCTCTCTTTTGGCAGGTTGTCCTATTTTCTGCAAATAGCATCTTGTAATCCACCCTCCAACCTGTCTACAACATGCTGGAACAAAATCTGCAACACCCACACACATGCTTGCAAAAACCCAGAGATCCATTATCTTTTCATTGGGCTGTATTTCCCCCCAACTTGTTTCTGGTACTCAAACTGTCAATTGTCTTTGCTGTCTGCAAATCCCTGAGACAAATACATCACTAGAAATGAGTTGTTGCATTAGTGCTTGTAGAGGGGTTTCTTGGGAAAAGTTTATCTTGGTTGATAATCTCCAAAATGAGGGGAAAATGAAATTTCAGAATACAGCAGTGAAATGCTGCCCCTCAGCAAGTCAAACTGCTCTGCTGAGGCACAAAAAGATGACAAGGGTTTACATCTTCCTTTCTCTGGGATACAGAGTAAAGGCATTTCTTTTAGTTAGCCCTGAAAACACTGGAGTTCCCTCATTTCACAGGACTGTGCTGGTGTGCTTTGGCACTGGTGCCTCTAGCCAGCCAGTCCCTGGGCAAATGTACCTTTGTGAGGTGCCAAATATAGATTTTTTTGTAGGTTTAGTGGAAGAATACAAATAAATGGGAGCCTTTCCTCACACAACAGAGTTCATCATTCCTGTAAAACTTCTCTAGAGATATTACCTACATTAAGAAAAACACTTTGAAAGTCATCTCTAATAGTCAGGACAAAGCAGAAATCTGCCTGCAAATGAAAAGTCTTTTCTTTAAGGAAATTGGGGTCCACTGACTCTTCCAACGGTCTTCCCAGCCTGTTCTTCTCACTGCAAAGAAGGATTCCCCTGGTGTCGGGCATTCCTGAATGTTTGGTGTTAAATCCTGGCTCTCTGCAAGGCTGCTCACCCAGCAAGGAACAGGCTTCCTTCCAGTCTTCAGGAGGATGGATAAAGTGAGCTCTGCAGCTTTCCCATCCTCCTCCTCCCCCCAGATCTGGTCTGCAAGGACAAACTTCTGAGATGGGGGGGGAACCCTGCAGCATAAAAACCATTATCCAGCAATTCCCATCGGATCTGAATCTTTGCACCCAGGCGTCCAGGAGCTGCTGAAGTTAGTCTCAGGCAGACAGCCTGTTAATACCACATTTCAGCACCTTGAAGCCATTCTCTCCAGCCCTTCACAGTCAAATAGCTGAGGTGTTATTCAAGCCCTGGACAACTGTGGGGATGAGATGGGGTTTGCCCCTCAGCAGGACAGCAGCTACCATGCAGGTGACTGCTCCCTGGCCCTTCTGCACCTCTGCTATTCTGGTAAAATCAGAGGTTTCTACCCTTTTTCTAACAATGACAAGACTGTTTCTCACCCCAAGCTGCTCTCCAACAGCTCTTTTCCCAAGATGAAGAAATTACTGTTTACTCAAGTATTCCCATCCCTTACCTTTCCATTGCCCATTTGCCATGATGCACATCTCAGCACTGCCTGCACATACCACAGCCTTTCAAAACTGAGAAGCTTTTCCATGCTTCCTAACTATCCCAGCAGTTCTCCATACCTCACTCTACCACCTGCCCCAAAAAACAACACCCTTCCAGACTCCCCAGCACCCAGTACTCTCCTCCTTCCCTACAGAGCAGCAGCACATTCATTTCCACCACATACCTGCCCCTACAAAATCAGTTCATTTTTCTCTGGAGACAGAAAGGAAAATTAAAATTCGCCATCTGACCCAGCAATCCAAGCCTGGTCTTTCTAGAGGAAGAAAGAATAGAGTTGGCTGATCAAAGAGTATTTGAAAATATTTCACTTTGAACTTCTGTCCGCTCAATAAAACCTCTCCATTTATTACCAAAAATGAATTCCAAAGCCCACATCACTCTAGAATTATTCAACACTATCAGTCATTTCACACAAATACATATATCATCTTGCAAACATTTATTCCTAGCTCCTGTCCTGGTCGTTCGAACATCCTAAAGATCTCCCCTTTATAACAGCTGACTTTAGTGGCTTATACACATCCAAACCCATGTCCAGAGCAGCATGACCAAAAAAAACCCCAGAAGGTGCTGCTGGGAAGCTAACCAGGAAAGCTGTAGCAACCTACACTCTTTTCTGGCTTATGTCCAGTCAAAATAATATAAAATATTTCCCTCATAATACTTTCAATTTCTTAGCTTGCCAGGTTCCCAGCCCTCACTAGCACATAGCTGTGCTGGAGATGTTTTCCTACAGTCCTGGTTTATCAGGACAAGCTGCCAGGCACAGCTGCTGTCCCAGCACACCACACTGTGCTGCACTGGGACAGAGGCAACTCCCCCAGAGCAGGCAGCTCAGAGCAGGTTCACCACGACACCTTCGCAGAGCTGGGCACCACAGGGGCCCCTCTGCTCCATCCCTCTACCCCTCACTGCATTTCTCCTGCTAAGTGAGTCTGAGACCCCCGAGGTGCTCAGGCCTCCAGGAAGAGAAGCTCCACAACCCTTTTGAGGATGGGTTCTGAAGGGAACAGGGACAGCACTGGTGGTGGGGAGAAGGCCCCGGTGCCATCCCCCCACCTTGAGACCCCCCTGCAGGACCTGTTCCCGGTGACTGCGTGCACAAAGCTCCTGGGAAACAGCCTGCACAACACTCCTGGGGGAAGAAACATCTGGACTCGTGCCAGCCGTGGGAATGAGCCTCCCCAGACTGTGCCGTAGCAGGAATGCAAACCCTACTACTCCATCGTAGCACCAAAAAGCCAACAGAAAAGGCTCGTTATAGAACACATGCTGCCGGGAGTCCTCCGAAAGCTGAGTGGGTGATCCCAACCCCACTTCCAAGCCTTTATCCAAGACCCAGATTTATCTCCCAAGATAATTTCACAGCTCTTCTCAGGAACACATGCTGTGCAAGCAGAGCACAGTGCTCAAAGACATGCTCCACCAGTCTTTACAGCCCAGATACCTTCCCAGATTGGGCACTTACATTCTTTGTGGTACAGACTAGTGGCATTATACTCTGATTTCCCTTCACTGAGCTATTTTTTTGGGACAAACTCCTTTCTAGTCTCTGGGAAACTTTGCTACTATCTCTGAAGGAAGGTAACCCTTAATTGTCTTTAAAAAAAGTCCTCATGCTCATGGAACAAGGCAAATTATAGGACCTGGAAATGCCACTGGCATACATTTACATCACCACATAAATAACTATCCAGTGTTACCTGGCCCCATCATGAGATCCTGGCTGAACCCATAGCTCTCATGTCCCTCCTGCTGCCCTCTCCTCTGGACAGACACAGGAAACAGCTTCCAAACTAAGAAGCTCCTGTCAGAGCCAAACAAAAGCTTCCATTTGGAGAAAGATCTACAGAAATCTTAACATCTACAGATAAAACACGAGCAATAGAAATCATAAAGAAAAGGCCTAAAAAAGTAATTGAATATAATAAGACCATTTCTGAGAAGTGGATGTATCAAATCCCCGGGCAGTGTTTCTGCATGGAGCAGTGTGGGACTGCTGATGCACCATTCCTGCCCCCCAACACGTCCTGCAGCTGCTCACACCACCTCCAGTTCCCCTTCCTTCCACCATCAAATGGGCTATGAACACCACATAAAAGTACTCCAAATTCTTGGGCATCACCTGGTGTTCAGCCAGAACCACCTGAAAACATAAATGCTTCACCCTGTGACAAGCAGTGTTCACATACATTTTCATCCAGATCTACAGACCCTGAAAGCAGCAATTTCACCTCCCAGACCAGCTGATAGAAATACAGGAGCATTTACAGAAGATGCAGCAACATTTCCTCCTTTCCTTGTGTTCTATTTCAATATTACTTTGTATTTAACTATAATTTTCTCAAGTATATTGTCCTAATGTACTTAAAGCAGTCAAATTAAGTTCTCCGTAGAGTTTTATGGGATGACTCCAATGAAACTCCCAGTCACAGTATGCACATTTGGAAGGATATGACAAATCCTTTCCTCAGGGAGCTGGTGGGCTCCAGCACAGGCTGAGCAGTGCACCAGGCAGGAGCCAAGCAGACTTGTGGGTCTGCTCCTGGACCTGCAGACAAATTGCCAGCACCTTCACACCTTGAATAGCCCAGGAGGTGTGAATCCAGAGAGGACAGGCACTGACTGAGTGGGGCTGTGCTCCATGGGGTTGCATGCACATCCTCTCCAGAGTCTACTGGATGAAAAATATTGCATTTATCTCCTGGCAAATAAATTAATGTAGAATTAAATGTAGAATAAAATAATGTGAGAGGAGACCAAAGACATCTCATGCATCTCATTCCCCACAGTCCTGGGGAAATCTTCAGGGCCCCTGCACAGCAAATGCACATTTTGGAGCAGGAAAAAGGGGAAGAGCATGTGTTTGATTGTCCCCCAGCTGGGTCACCATGTGCCATCCAGGGTATGGGATCAAATACCAAACAAAGCAAAGCCAAAGGGTGGCTGCTTTGGTTGCTTCTGTACCGACAGCATGAAAATGTGCAAAAAATAAATTTGCAAGGGAAGTTGCCTAAAGTCTGACTTTTAGGAAAAGCCTTTGTGTCAGGCACAGATAAAACACCATCACTGCACAATACTGCAGAGACTATTCATGAATATATATCAAAAATTCAAATTGTGAAAAAGCTGCATGTATTAACAAATCCAAAACCAACTTCCACTTTAAGAACAAATTTGGCCTAAAGAATTAATGAAGAATTTTTCTGGCACTGAAACAGTGTTAAGCATAAAATATAGCCTCTGTGAAGAAAAGTCAGCCAGTCTGGACCATCCAAATTCACGAAAAATCCGATTTTTGAGTGCCAAAAGAAAAGCTCTACAATTCAACAAAGTTTTAAGAAAGTGTTCTCCCTTATCTGCAGCAGAAAGTTGCTACCACTCCAGGAAGTTGCTACCACTTTCCTTCCCCCTCCAGCTGTGTGTCATGAGTTCTTGCAATGTTTGTATATGGACAAGAAGACAAGAACTGACCAGTCTGAAGAGCTGTGAAGCAAGACAAGCCTCCTCTATGGCCCTGGTTCAGCATTCAAGATGTGTTTGTTTCAAGGTTTAAGGGATTAAAAACTACAGAGTAGAAGCAGGAGAACACTGATTGACAGCAGCAACTGAGATGACCTCGACATCTGGAGAAATCATCTTGTCTGCAAAGCTGCTGCCCCATCACCAAAATACTGCCTGGACCCATCAGCTTGTCCCTGGTTAACAACTGCCCTTGCAATTAGGTGGAGACTTCGTGGTTTTACAAATCCTCCTTCTCTGACCTCCTCAGGCACTGAGTCCCAGCTGACAGCCCAACACACCAGCAGCAGGAACGAGCAGAGACTTTGCCACCCTTGGGCTGCAGCTTCTTGGCTGTTTACAAAAGAGTCTGACCCAGAAGCCAAGCCATCCAGACCAGCCATGAAACTGTGGGAGTGGTGGGTGGTCTCTTGCTTCAACAACACAGTTGTGATGAGGACCACGTGCACAGGGTCAGCCTCAAAGAGAAGCTGGAGATGGGGTTTTATCAGATTTCTGGTGGTGTTCTACAGACCTCATGCAGGAACAAAGGATGACTCGAAGCATCTCTGGTCCCTCACTTGTGAGAAAAGGGCACTTGCCTTTATCCACAGTTCCAAAAGTACAAACTGGCAGTAATGACCATTCTTTGCCAATCTTGAAGATTTCTACAAAGTGGGTTTTGAAGACCATAGCTGGGGTCAGGAGGAGGCCCTCAAAACTAGAGAAGTCACAAAGTCATCCATATTTTTATCTGTTTTAACCAAACCAGCAGTAATTCCATCACTGGAATTACAGGAATTACACACTGTACATTGTACTCATGGACAGCTGTTACTGCAGACCACAGCTGTCCAAGTAAAAAAGACCATTTCCTGCCATTCCACTGTTGTCTTTGTCTAAAGACAGTATTTCACAGTCAGTGTGGTCCTTGAAGACATGTGGACATGATTTGCATTTTTCAATTACTTCAGTAGTCTGTAGCCATGCACAAGCAAGCAAAAATCACATCAGGGCTCTGAACTATGGGATGCACTCTCTAATTACTAGAGCCAGTTATAAAAATGGGAAATATTTTTTTTTTTTTATTACAAACTATGCTCATTCAAAGCTGAAAAGAAAATACTTATTCTGCAGACCTGGATCACCTTTTCCCCAGCCCTGGGGACAATCTAAGAGCAAACAGTTCTAACTAAACCAACAGCTCATTGATCAGTGCTCAGTTTGGCTTTGCAAGCTGCATGTTCAGGTTGCTTCCAGACTTGCTTCAGTACAGAGACTTGACCAAGGTCTCTGATGCCTTCACTGCCAGGGAAGTGCTGGGGCCATACTTAAAATAGCTCACACAGTTCTTGCATTCACGTCACAATGGCATAAAATCTTTTAACTGTCTTTCCATCGGGGCAAAAAAAAATAAGATAAAATATTTTGAAAAATTGAGCTGCAATTTTCTGGATAGCCCTATAAATTACCAGAATGTAAAAATCAGAGTTGAGAAAAAAAGGTCTATTTCCTAGTTAAAAATATATCTTAATGCTTCAGTTTGCATCACTGAGTCATATTAAATATGAAGACACTTTGTGAATGTATCACAATCATAGATATTTGTAACCTGAAGGATTTCCTGAATTTTGCCCAGTAGGATGCAACATTATCTTCCTCATTCATGCAATTTCCTCT
This sequence comes from Promerops cafer, assembly GCA_013398275.1. Classification (NCBI taxonomy): domain Eukaryota; kingdom Metazoa; phylum Chordata; class Aves; order Passeriformes; family Nectariniidae; genus Promerops; species Promerops cafer. The sequence goes on along the minus strand of VZSE01011740.1, from coordinate 738,137 downwards.
TTCCGCTAACAGTAGTTAAAACTTAGAAGTCCTGGTTAGGCAAATTATTCATTAAGAGGTCAAAATTAGGCATAAAAACACTGCTGAGATCAGAGTTTGAAACAGTTGTGGAAAATAATTAAAGCCATGACTGAGCCCTCAGTGCCCATCCTACACAGCCAGTTTATATAACAGGGATATTGGTGAAAATCTCCAGCTTAGCTGATGTATTATTGAACATTTTTCCTCATCAGTTCAGCTGTTAACCCCAGATCTGTAGTGCTAGATGAGGCAGTCACAGTTTGGCAAGAAAAGGGACTAAACTAATGCAGCTTTCACAGACCAGCCTATTGCAGATCCAGAAGGGACCACTGTGGCACAGCTTGTGGTCTTCTGAACGCCATCCAGTCGTGCCTGCAACTCCTGCTTGTGCAAAAATCTGCTTCTCAAAAGCACCAAGTTTTGTTCTAAGAAGTTCCAGGGTGGAGATTTATCCCTTCACTAAGCTGGAATCGGTCATGCAAAGTTTAACCAGCACCTCTCACCTTCCCAGGAGCTCTGCCAAATCCACCTGGGAACTGAGGCATCTACATTTTGGCACAGGTTACACCTGAAGCCAGTGCACAACTCCTCCTGGCTTGGTTTTGCTCCTGTCTATGCACAGGAGGCTCGTGAGGCCACAGTTTGGTTTTGCAGAAGGGGCATCTTCTGTAAGATGAACACATCCAAAATAAAGCACAAACCTTAAGGAGTTTAGCTGACTCTGTGACTTTATTCCTTCCTATCTCCAACCTCCCAAGAAGTCTGGGAGCAGAGTCCAGCATAGCTGCCTGAAAGTCAGCACTGCAGGCAACTACTTAGTTGAAAGAATTTCTATTTATCAGCAGCTCTCAGTCTCCCAGCCATTACAGACATTTATAATCTTTCAGCCAGAATGTTTTTCACTGAATTCTGAAGCAAGATTTACTACAAATGGATGACAAAAAATAGAAGGATAGTACACATTGGCACAGAAATGCACTAACATTAGCAGAGGCCTTTTCCAAAGAAAGATAGATACAAAGCTCAAAAAGTTAGATGCTTTCTCCTTAATTATCATTAGTACCTTCTAAGTAGGCAATTTAGATCTGGCTGTCATATTTCAAATGGAAGACTAGACTACCCATTGCATGCAGATGAGGTGAACACTTTCAAGGGTGCTCAATGGGAATGTCTTTATTCAAATGAGATGCTTAAAGTGAATGAAAAACTCCCATAAAGCACACTTTCCTTTTCCTTCAGAAGGAAGAACCACTTGAAGAGACAGCTTTACTAGCATACTGAAAAGATATTAATAGGTGATTTAGAATAAAATGGAAAACATTCGTTTTGCTCACTGCTGTGATACAAAGAAGTGCAAGGACATATTTTCATCAGGGTCACACGTTAGCACCACCAGGAAATCCTACTCTGTCCTTCTAGTAACTGTGGCTCAGTGCTCCTAACACCTCTGCACACACTTCACCTAACCACTGGCTTAGGTGAGATGGTTTAAAATTTAATAATGTCATCCCCCAGGCTAATATTTTCCAAGTAGTTTTGAGGATGAATGCCCCAAGAAAAGACAAGAGATTCTCCAAATTAACTCCCACGCAGCATTTAACTTGGGGATATACTGCTTATGTAGGCTTGGGTTAAAGCATCTCCAAAAGCTACAGGCAAAGAGATTTTAGTTCAGGGTCTGCCTCAAGACTTAACAGGCAGCACACTTAGGGGCTTGTATTGAGATAGTTCTCCCTTCCCACTGCCCTGCAGACCTGTCCCTCTGCTCATGGGCCTCCCACGAGCCTCAGACCCCATCACATCACCCACAGCCAGGGCCTGGCACAGCATTCCTCCCTTGGCCAGGACAGGGCATAACCACAAAGAGCAGGTGATGGCATCAGCACAGAGTGCCTCTCCCAGCACATCATCACAAGGGCACTTCTGAGATGCAAAGGTTCATTTAAATCAGTAGTTGAAGAAGCCCAAATGTTTCAGTGCAGCTCTGCCAGCTGCAAGTAAAACACCAAGTTTGTGATACGAATAGTTAGGTAGCAAAAAATCTTCAGTACAGACTTGGTAAGTTAAGCAAACAAAAATACTTGCTTTTAGGAAGACTGATGAAAAAGCATCTTAAAATAGTGAATACCAGTAACAAATATGTACACAGCAGGTGGACTATTCAATCACTTATTATCAAAGTAAACCCAAGGAAAAACCAAGTACATGATAAAAATGTTGCTGGGATCACAGAAAATAATAAACAAATAGGACCTTCACTAGGACTCTTATTACAGACAAAACATATTGCTTCAGGGCACTTGGATAAGTGACAAATCCAATCTGAAAGGGTGATGGACTGTGAGAGTAACAAATAATCCCAAGATGTTGAGTTTTTTTTCCACCCCTCAAAGAATCATTGCCTGGGTGAGGGTCACAGTAATGAACATCCCAACGTGTGCCAAATTTGCAATAGACTCTCTATCAAGCACAGATCCTAATGCTAGAGAAAAACTGCTACTGTAGGGCCAGAGATTCCATATTTGAACTTGTAAAACTTTCAAAATGCATATACAGGTATCCAGAAGAGTGGCTGATTTGTACTTTAAAACATGAGGAAGGAAGAAGTGTTTATTGATAAAACTAAAATCAGGCCAAAATGAGAAAAAACCTCAGGTGAATATCTGAAACATCTTTATAAATATCAGCTTAGGCATGGAAGAGTCTGGCAGGATCTGTAGAAGAGTATGGCAGAGCTCCAGGAGACACTGTTGGAGGATATTAGGGTTTAGACTTCAGGTTAATGTCCACATTACAGGGTGACTACAGGGTCATGGACATGGGTTGCAGGAAGCTTAAATCAATCAGTGTAATTGTAGATGGATAAGTATTCATCTCATCTCCTGTTCCTGGAGAGATGGTGGAGCCAGATTTGGGGTCAATTATGTCAATATTGGGGCACTCTTCAGTGGTTCCTGCACCCCAGCAGCACGAGCTCAGAGCAGCAGCCCAGATGGGAATGGCTCAGCCTCCTCATGCTCCTGACACAGGCACCACCACATGGGCTTTTCTCCCAGGGATCCTGTCTGCCAGCCACCCAAAAGCACCACTGCAGCTGATTACCCTGCTAGTGACTAGTGATTAGTACACCTTTATGCTTTTCCTCACCTCCCCCTTTTCAAAGGGCAAATTAATCCAGGTCCAGAACTAACTAAGAAAGTGATTCCAGCAGAAATGAGAAGAAGCCACCTTGTGAAAAAGGTTTCTCTGGGTTTTCCTTTTGGTGCTCCACAATTTCCTGCTACCAGAGTTACAACAGCAGTAAGACAACACAGGAGCCAAGCATAACTTCCATATAGCCATAACTTTAAAAAAAAACCACAAGAAAAAATTAATACTAGCTTAAAGGTACTTTCCAAAACTCCCTTTCTAATTGTACTAATTATTTCTCTTGGACTCATTTTTATTTCTTGCTGGAGACTTTTGCAATTTGTAGGTTGGGGCTGAGAAAAATCTCAATAAGCAGGTGTGAAGATGCTCCTTTGTTTTGGGAGCATCTGGAGCTACCTGCTGTGAAGTGCAGTGCTGCTTCAGGGCACTCAAGACTGGCCTGGGGCCACATGAATCACCCCCACACCCCACCAGCACTGGATTTGCCCTCCTGCATCCTCATCTAGCTCAGGTGGTTGGCCCCAGAAGCATGTGGTCACAAGTGCATTGCCCATCCTTTCAGTCTGGAAAACTCCCTCCCCATTCTGATCTTGCTTTAATAGGAACATTTTCAGGTTCCTTCAAATCTATTTTCCAAAACATCCAAGCCTTCTTGCTTTGCTGTCCTGTTCAGCCTTACCTCTTTGTTTATCAGCTTAAAGCTCTTGACACTTGTCATCTACTGGCCAAGGTCTAGCAGTTCATCTTTTGGGAGAAGAAAATTAAGCCTCAAATTCACAGCAACAGAAATGAAAGCAGCTGGTAGCACGACTTTCTTTGTTTCAAGTCATGCTGGAAGGTGCAGCTCATAAAAAAGCAGCGCTCAGGTATTTTGACTGCTTCAGTGTCACTGCTGACAGCCCCAACAGCAGTGGGGTGTCAGATGCTCAGCAGCTTCTCTCCTTCCACCCACACCTCCCCCAGCTGACAGCCAATAATCAGGACTGTGAAGGCATTTCAAAGGAAAATGCCATGGGAAGATGGACCTGAATGCAAGACAGCTGGTGGGAAATTCATCCTACCTAACAATGCCTACAAGCCCATGCAGGGAGATGAGCCTCAGCCTCGGGAGCACAGTCTTGATTAGAGAGCCTCAACTCTTCTGAGCTGCTTTTTCCAAGCTTATTCACTGCTCTGAGATGTTACCTTTCCCAACTAATCTCACTTCTGTTTTTAGAGCATCCCATCTCCATTCTGTGGAAGGAGCACTGGAGAAAAGCAAAATAGCAAACACATGAGAAAGTCACAGGAATATTTAGATAAAACACCGAGATGATGCCAAGTTCCAAAGGTAGCAGATTTTCCAGGTACACATCTGCTGCCTCATGTAATCTGCACATCTCTGGACACTTTTTGCATATGACTCAGGTTTGCAAACAAAATCCCAAATTGCACAAAATCTGAGTATATTCATGCAGCTGAGAGTCATCTCCCTTCTCACCTGCACATTTCAGGTGTATTTGCACCACGTAGCCAACCACCCCACTGTACATGCCATACATCCCATCTGTGCCTGCTGAGTTCAAGGGCCAGCTATGGCCTCAGCTGGATCCCTCCTGCAAATAAACCCTAAACTGCATCATCTCTGCAACATGCTGGAATGTTACATTACCATCAATTACTTCCAGTTTTCTAATAAGTAAAACTGTGGGAAATTGCAGATGCAGCCACTTTCTTCTCTAAACGATGGTCGATGTGCCTGGTGAAACACCAGGAGACACTTGGTGGCTACTTCTCTCTGTTTTATTAACTTATAAAATAAAATACTATTTTATAATCATGCAAACTAAAAGCACTTCACTACAGGGTGTATTTGTAATGAATGTTGAAGAAATGACCTATTTGGAAGTGAATCAAATTACAAACTCATGTAACTCAATTTTCAGGATCTCTCCTATGCATACTAAGCAGAAATGAAAGAAAATGTGGATATATTCAAGACAAAAAAATAAACATTTGTAATACCAGGAAATGTGACTTTTTGGAATAATAAATATATGTCAAGGAAGAACAACATTTCAAGGAATCAAATCCAGTTCCCACTGTTTAGAATTTGCTGTATCTTAGAACATGTTAAAGAAATAGATGCTTTCAAGTCTGGTCTGTGCATAGCAATCATAAGCAAAACAGCATGTGATTTCCCAAGGAACAAAAATTATTTTAGAGTCATAGTGTACTAGACTTGAGATTGAATTATGCATTCTTTTCTTAATCATCTCAATTCCTTGAAGAAATCACTTATACAAAAGTGAATGGTTTCTGCAATGGACTTGACATATCTAAAAACAGAAGACTGTAGATGCTCTTTTGAAGCAGAATCTTAAGTGGCATGAACATTATATATATATATAAATATAAAAATATATATAATTACACTACAGTTTTCAGATGTACTTAAAACATAAAAAACCTATAAAAACTGTTTTCCTCAATCACTAGGTTTAAAGCATTCACACACCAAGAGATGCAAACAGGCAATTAATAAAATTTTCAAAAAGCATTTCAAAATTATGGTTCAAACTCAATTTGGTTTTTTGCTTCCCCCTCACTTGTAGCAGCTATTTCAGATCCTTGCTACTGCAATGGATGGGAAACCTCTCTCGTTTCCAGCTTAAAGTTAATGGCTTCACTACAGTTTTTCATCTTGGGATGATGTGTAGTTTCGTTTTCCCTTGCCTCCCGTTTCTCCACTCCCCCAGCTTTCCTGGCCTCCACAGGGCTCTGGAATCTGTCTTCTCCTCTGCTGAGCTCCCATTCCCAGCAGTTGCCATGGCCCCATCCACACCAGGTCTAGGCAAATTCATTCCTCGTGCACACCAGGGGAAAATTCTGGAGCCCCAGACTGGTGCTTAACTGAAATCTGCTATAAATGAAGGAAACCTCCGTGCAGTGGGGCAGCCCCAGCCCCGAGTGCCGAACCGCCGCGAGCCAGCCGGGTTACCTGAAGGGGTAGGCAAAGGCTATGTCAATGCTGAGGTCACTCTCTGACTTGTTTGCACAGTCCACACTGAGGCGCAGCTCTCCAGAGTACCCGCCGCATGTTGCAAACGCAAAGATTGCAAAAAGCTGTCAAAAACAAACAACATTTTTATTTTATTTCGTTTCAGCGACCACCACAAGCAGATCCATGCAGTAGCTCTAGCTGCAGCACCAGCCCCCTCGGGTCGGGTTATCCATCACTCCTTGCATTTAAAGCATTGCCATACATTATTCCTGCACCCTTCCCAAAAGCAAAGAACCGTGACACATGAAGCTCTGTTGCCACACAGACGGACACATCACCATTTGTCCATGCCAGGCATCTCAGCTCTTCCCTCCTGTCTTGAACCCTACTTGGGATTCACAACCCAAGCAGTTATTTAAATCACCCCACTGACAGGTGAGATTGGGCAAGAAGAGAAGGATGAATATTGACTGAACATAATGAGTAATTCGTAACCCAAACAAAACACTGGCAGAAGTATTTAAAAGGTGCAACCAGAAGCAGCAATAGCAGACCCAGACAGCTCACGCAGCCGCCATTCCATTATGCGGCTCACAGACCTGAGCTGCCCCTCTCCCAGTCCATGTGTGACTTAGGAAAAAAACACAGTGGGTTTTTTAATTACTTTTCCTAAATTACTACCATAATCCAAAGTGGACATACAGGTGAAGTAAACTGACTGCACAGCAGAAAGGAATTCCAGACTTTGGCTGAAGTCAGGCCAACTGGAAAGGAAAAGGAACTTGGGTGGTTCTGATGCAAACCTATACCACATCTTCATCTTCCAGGAGAAAAATAATGAAGGAGGGAGTATGCAGGACAGAGACACATCAGCTTTTATATCAAGGGTTCAAAGAAAGGAATTGGAAGCAGGCATAAGTATCTTCAAACGTCACTGATGTAGGCTTCCTTGGAAGACCCTAAGTAGAAGTGGGGAGAGTTTATTTATGCAGTTGTAATTTAAATTCTAGGACAGGTTAGATTTTGTTGACTGCAGCACTATCGCGCTGAAGTGACTCCATTAGCTTTAACAGAGTTACTGTGAGATCTGCAGAAGGGCAGATCAGGGAAATGGCAAGCAAATGCCCAATCCCAGCCACAACTAAATAAGCTAAAATCAGCAACCCAGAGGAAATGAAGAGTATACACATCTGGGAAAGAAACCATGTTTTTGGACACTGAAAAATTATGCAGCAAGCAGCTGTAATGGCAAAATAACAGTCTGAAAATATAATAAATAGAAAAACTAGATCTTTTCTTGCTTCACAAGGCTTTGTAAAACATGCCATTAATCTTAGTTCTCCCAATTTGCAGCATAAACAAAGCCCCAAGTTTCACCAGCCTCCTTGGAATTCAGCTTTGCACGTGCACCTTTTCCCCAGAGAGTGACAGATTAAAGGGGTGACACCTGAGCACTGGGGCACAGAGACCCTCCCTGAGTGCAGTGATGTGCTGAGCATGATGGAGCACAGGGAATAACAGGAGAATGATGCAAGTTTCCACCCTGCCACTCACTTCCAATGTGATCAGGGTATATCATACATGGAGGATAGATTTGCAAAGGTATTTAGGTACCTAATGACAAGAAAAGTTAATAAAAAGTTTGATTGAATCAATTCTTGCTGAGCTCACTGCAAAAGAAGAAAGCTGAACTTCACTATGAATTGACTTGTTAAATATGTGCCACAAAATAAATGTTTTCACTACAACTTATATAGTGTTCCTTCATCCTAAATGAGATACTTCCTCTGTACACACAAGAAGTTTCTGCCCTTACACGTAGCACAGCACTGAAAATCAGCATTAATCACCTCAGGTTAATTTGTGAAAACAAATATATTAAGGAGAAAACAATATATTAAGGAGAACAGGAGAGAAAGCTGACCTGCTTTCTGGCCTAATTAACAGAGTTGCAAATGCAAATGTTTTGCAGGTACATAGGCACAAAGATTAACAGTGATATATAAAGAGGGAACTTGAAAGCCTGAGGTGTGAGACCTGCCATAAAGGAAGAGCCACCACCTCTCAGCAAGGGGCCAAGCAGAGGAAAGAGGTGCAATTGAAATGCATCTCCTTTAACCATGCATTAGAAATCAGCATAATGGGTGTCATCATGTTTTTCACCAAGGCCACAGAGCCATGCCCAAAAACACAGCTCCGGCTATTCCTTCCCAGGAAGTATCTCCTCCAGAATTCCCAGTTTTTCCTCTCCCCTATTGAGAGCATCTCTGACAGCAGACTCAGGCACCTGGAGCCTTGGTCCTTCAGACAGTTCAGATCCAGCCTTTACTTTAGCCCAGAGCCAGCTCTTAACCCGAAGCTTTTCAGCAAACCCCTCCAGGCACAACCTCCAGCTCCCAACCTCACCCAGCACCCACAAGGCAAGTGGGAAAAGAAAAAGGACCGTGCTGCAGACTGTTCTACCCAACTTCAGCAACGCCTCAGCCAGCTCGAGCTTGGCTCCCAGCTGTGGCTGGATCAGATAATGGCTGCGATCACCCAGCTGCCAGTAATGCCCAGCCAGTCCCCACAGCTGCATGCTGAGGACACGAAGCACCTTTAGGAAGCATATTTACAGTTTCCCTCAAGGGGGTGCAGAGTGAGGGCTGTAAATCAATGGTATTTCCCTGGGGTATCACGGCCAAGCAGCAGCATAATTCTTTTCCTCCTACCTCTGCATTTCCCCTTCCCCCTACCCCAAGTTGTGCTGCTTTATGTTGTCAGAGGAGTGCCCAGAGCAATAAGCCAAGAATTACTAGCTGGATTTTTGTGCACACAGTAATTCTGCGGCCGTTTCAGGAATACTGTAAACACCACTGTATTTTATTATAGCAGGATTTGTGTAAATGGCAGTTGTAAACCCCATAATGTGAGCTTTATGGGCCAGACACAATAAAACCTCCATCTGTGAGATAATTTTATTGAATCGGGCTGCTCTGAAATTGAAAAGTTTATGGAGAAAGGGAAAGTGTTTCCCCACATTCCTATTTACTCTTTGCCTATAAATCCACACTCAGCACTAGGCCTCTCTGCAAGTGTACACGCATCCTGCTTCTCCCCTTCACATGAGATAAATCTCCTCACGTGCAGTTACCTCTGGTTATCCCATGGCTGCTGCCTGCCAAGGCTCAGTCCTGTGCTTCCCTGGAGCAGGAATAGGAGAAATGTGGGGCCATTGAGGCAACAAATCCTTGCTGCCCTGGCTGTCCCAGGCTATTCCTGCCCACAGTGCAAACCCTGCTTTCTCCTGTGCTCCCCATCCCTCCTGCAGCTGCAGCTATTGCCTTGCCATTGTTATACAGTGGGGAGGCTGGTGCCTTCACACGTGCCTGGAGCCTTGCAGGGAAATGGAAAATGCCTGTCCCCAGCCTGGATCAGTGGTCCACATTCCATGTGGGATAACACACCAAGCATCCCATGAGTTCAGTGTGTGCTATGGAAGCAGTTACCAACCCACCCAATGAGGCCACAGACTGAAGGGAGGGAGAGGAAGGAACATTTTTTGTGCTTCTCAGCACAGACTTGAGCAATGCACATCTCACATGTCCAGTCTAGCCTGGCTGGAAGATCATCCTTCTTCCTCATGTTGTCAGACACAACGCCAATAAGGCAATGAGTTTCTGTAAAGTGATTAACACCATTCCCAGATCCTGTTGTGGTGATATTCCCTCTTTGACCTCCAGCCTTGGCCCAGACTATAGGTATATTTTTGTAAAGAAGTATAGCCCCACAGTATAACTTAGCCAACAGAAATTACATTTATTATGGTACTGTGCAGCAATAAACCAGTCTTTCCTGTCAAATCAGACAAGCGTGTTTTGAAGACCAGTTGGTTTCTTAGCGCTTTGAGAAAAAATAGCAATGTAATACCCACCAAAGCACAACATTGCTTCTCACACCAGCACAGGGCAGGGAAAGGTTCATCATATGATTTATGGGACCACCTCCCTTCTTCCGATGCCAGGTTTCAGTGCAATGGCAGTGAATCCTGTAATTCAGCATTCAGGTGCTGTCATTTATCCAGGCTCAAGGCTGGCTCCTTCGTTTCCCAACCCAGCAGCCAGGGGCTTGGGGTGTGTGATGCCCTGAGGGAGCCCAAGTCCCAGCTGTGAATTAAACAGTTGGCAGTGCCTCAGCATGTGACCCTGGACATCACTCATCCCATCGTGGAAGGGAAAAACAGGATGATTTCCTATCGCTTCTCCCTGTTTGGCTTTGCGACAATTCCCCTCAATGCCTGCTGAGCAACAGGCTCGCTCTGCACACCAGGAGAAGGCAGAACAGCTCCTGACAAGGCAAGTTAAAAGGCTTATGTGGCGCATGTTACAGCTGAAACATCCCGGTAGGAAGACAACACTGTCATTTAAAATTGATGAAACTTCTATATAAACCACTTGCTTTTTTTGGGAGCACGTCTGCCCTGTACAGCAGCCTGTGGCAACTTGCTGGCTGACAGGATGAAGCCCTGCTGGGGATGCACTCCAAAACTATCCTGTTGCAAAGGACAGGACCTGCTCTGCCCGAGGGCTCCTTGGTGGGTCCTCCAGGAGGGCAAGATCTTAAAAAGAAAGTGTTAGTCTTGCCTGGAGCTGTGGTGGCCAAAAACAGGCTGTGAGGGACGCAGTTCACTTGTGGTTTGGTCTCCAATGCTTTCTCTTGGCACCAAGGAAGGAAAATGGGAATGAACCTGCTGGATGCTTTCCCAAAGAGGTCCCCCCCAGTCCCCTACTCCTGCCCTAACACTGGAAAGCCGAGGGGAACTCCTAACACTTCGAAAGAGCAACCTGAGATATTCAGAACGCCTGCACTATTATTAGTCATTTTACATGTTCAGATTGTTTTAAAAGCAGACCTACTTTTCTGGCATCATTTCTGGATCTGAGACCTCCCTTTCTCCATACCACCACAACAGAGAGACTGCAAAACCTCCACCAAATGTTCCACTGCCTTACGTTTCCCACTGTGGCCAAGAGCGTGTGTGGAGCGAGGAGGGAGCACATTGCTCCGAGGGCTCTGGAGACGTGCCCCCGCAGCCGGCATCGCTCACCCAGCAGAGTGCCTCGTTAAACTGAGATTATTTATTTATAGGCCAGAACCAGTAATTGAAAATTATTATTAAGGCTGTAAAGGGAAGGTTCAAAGGCACTAAATGACTGTACGGGAAACGTTTACTGTAGAACTGATGGCCCAAAATATGTCACCAGTGAAGGATTAGGAAGCACTCTCTCCTCTGGGTCTCTGCCTGTTTCTTTTTTAAAATCTGGCATTTTTCCTGCATGGATCTGAGCTGCAGACTTCCTGGAATCACTTCTCCTACATAGAAGCCTTTGTGCACTGGAGATTATCAGATTATTGACTTTGGGATTCCTAATTATATCAACTTGACTGGTTGATGAATTGGAGGTGGATAGCATCGCAGCCAACGCAGTTCTGGGGGGGTGACAACTAGCTGGAGTCATTTTCCTTCAACAACTATACAGGGAGAAAGCTGAAATATATTCTGCTCCTGCTGAGAAACAAACCCCAAAGCCACAGTTCACTGATTGCTGGGATTTAGTGTCCCCACCTTATAAATAAACAGCAGCACTACTAAGAAGGCTCCTGTGCCAGCCCAGCCCTGGTCTATGTGGAGTGAAAGCCCCAGGGATGAGGAAGCAACTCGAAGTTTGGGCATGAAGAACCACATATACAACTGCCACCCACCTGGAGGAGACCAATCTGCTCCACTATTTCCCCACAGGGCTGTGGGGTCTTCATGAGGTCATCTACAGCAGTAAACCTCTGTCTGGCATTTCAGAGCACCCACAAAGAACAGCCCTTGATGCCCCCAACTGGATGGAAAGACCTGACCCCAGAGCAGGCAGGAACCCCACAGAACCCCACTCTGTTTGAAGCACAACACTTCATTTAATGCTTAGCATTTTTTTAATGAAAAGAAAAAAACCCGACAACTTGATTTGATTATTAATGGAAAGATTTATGGAAATGAAATTGGGGTATTTTTAGTGAGAAAAGATCATTTTATAATAACTTGGTTATACAATACTTTAATCCCAAGGAGACAATTTTCTCTCTTTTGCTTTGAAGAAAACCTTTATCTTTTTCATTCATCTTCCATTGATTATTCTAAAAATCCCATTTAGCTCCACCAAATAATGGTATGGTAGTCTTTTCTCATTATATTTTAATAGAATAAAGCCCAGCTGTATATGAGAGGATTAGATAGCCATTCATTGGGGTAAAGAACACTGTTCCTCCAGATGGCCAGACAGAATCTGTGTAATGCCTTTCCTATTTATTAAGTTCAAAATGTAATGCAAGCTGTTTCATCCAGTATTTAATGGGTCAGCCACGAAGTTGAAAGCTAATGCTAAGGTTGGCAGCATACATGGAAGAGTTAACAGGCAGAAAATAGAGACACATATAGATAATATCTTCTTGGACTCAGTGAAAAGCTGTTGGAGTACAAAGGTACTTACACAAGCTGGGCAGAGCTGCCAAACTCTCCCAGCACCTCTAACCATTAGTCAAAGGTTTGAGGTAAGCATTTACTAGGACCTGAGGGTTTTTAAAATTTATTGTATAAATTGCTTTCAGCACGTGGACATTGACACTTTGTGACGTGTCTTCCATGAAACAAAAGGCTTAGGAGTACCTGGGGTAATTACTGGGTGTACATGGCTTCATTTGGAATTTATCACAGATGTACCTGCAGCCCTTTTCCCCTCTGGTTGTAGAACAGCCTGGAAGTTGTGGCTCTTCCTCTGCAGCCTCCACAGCTTCCCCTTTGTGCCCTCTTCATTTAAGGACGCGGGAGCACAAGTTGGACAGATATGTTTAGATTTGTACATATAATCCCTGAATGACTCATGCTGTGACATATGTCACTGCAGCAGAGACGTGCTCCTTTTTGGGCCTGAGAGCTTTTCTGGTCCTAGACTTCCAGCAAAAAACAAACCAGCCGTGGCAGTCTGTACCAGGATCCACACTGTGACAGTGCCCAGAGCGTCACAAGTGCCCAGAGTCCTGGAGAGCAGCCACTCCCAGTCTGTGTCCCCTTCCTCTTGTCTCATAAGCTGCTCTGGCACCAACCACATGTGACCACCACAGGCAAAACCATGGGAAGCCACACTGAGGTACAAGAGAGCTTTTCTAATAGGTCAAGTCAATTCTCATTTTACTAACAGGTAATGTGCAACAACCCAGCAAACACTCAGTTTAATGCATAAATATAACTCTGTTTCTGCTCCCTCCAGAAAACAACAGGTTTTGTGCAGACTTTACAGCCTGATTATATGGGATTTATTGGGTAACAAGTGTAAACATTATAAAATAAAAAAGGTTGGACGGCTGCTCGTTTCCTCTTTTGCTTGGCGGGTTCAAAAGCATCTGGGCTTAAAATGGCCCATAATGTAACATAAATGCATACAGAGCACGATCCCAGTTATTACTGAGTAGGATTTACTCCCTCTAATAATCACAGGGATTTACATGATGGCTGAGTGACATGCACACATGGGAGGCACTCTGTGAAGGGAAGGTGCCCCTGAACTTAAAGTCTTTAAAGCCCGGCTGGCCGATACAGGCGCGGGGGCTCAACCACAGCCAAGGCTACCCCACACTGCAGCACTGGATGGCAGGGACCACAAACCCAGCTTGCAAAGGCAGCACTGTGCACATCATCTGCCCTGGCCTGGGGCTGGGACAAGGCACTGCTCCCAGCCAGGGAGCCCAGCTCCATTCCCAGCTCTCCCAGCATCACCACCAGGCACCACTGTCCCTCGGCAACATTCCCTGATGGCTCCTGGAACTGCTTCCTCGCCTAATTTGTGCCTTTGTTCTTCCCATTAGCTTCAGCTCCTTTCCCAGCACTACTCTGTGGACCTGGGCTCCTGAGGAGAATTTTCCTGCCCTGGTGACAGATGCACACAGTGGAACTGAGAGGCTGAAGCAATCCTCTGACCAGAAAATGCTCTGACAGCTGGGTCCCCACAGTGTGGCACAGTGAGGGGGCTGCAACCAAACCCTCCCTGGGTCAGCACTGACAGAAAATGATTATTACAGGAAAGGCTCTTGTGCTTCAATCACACTGTATTATTTATGACCTAATGATTGCCCATTGACTAGCAGGGATTATACATTCCTGAAGATGTTTCTGGGTGAATGAAAGGGCAATAACCTCATTATTATCACGTCCATGCTCATCAAAGGCCATTAGTAGCTTCCTCTCAGCTCCCTAGGCTCCTGTGTAACTATCTGGTGTCATCTGCTGCCTGTCACCTGCTGTCCCACACACCTGCCCTGGCTCTGTCTCCAAACATGAGGCCCATTGCCTCATCTCAAACCAGTTTTGGATGGAAAAATCCACTGGAGCTGGCTTTGACCTCAACATCTACCTCTATGCAAAAGGCTGGAATAAGAATTTGCTCCTGGCTAAGTATCAGCCCACATGGTAAAAATAATTTATTTTTTAATAATTAAGATGATGGGCTATAAAGGAACGTTTGCTTTGCTGAGCTCTGGGAATTCACAGGGAACATTTTTAAAATTAAAACCTCCCTCTCCTCTTTTTTTCTGCCACTCCTCTCATACTCTGTCCCCAGAGATGGTATTGCTCTCCATCCCACATTTAAATCATAAAAAGCAACACCTAAACACAACATATTTAGGTAATGCTAACAACATTGTCCTTATCTCACTAGCTCCAAAACACTTGATCTGGACAGGTTAAGTGGTCCTGTTCCCCTACATCCTCCTGTTCCTGTGCTGCTCCACTCCTCTTGCCTGTCTCCTTTTTATTCACACCCCTTAATTCACGTTCCCTGAAATATGTACCCATACCTGCTTCCAAACACAAAGCGAAAAAACTTTTCAAAAATCTTGCCTGAATGTTCTCCATCTCCTTCATGGTTCAAAATGTATAATTCTCAGACAACCAGTCATCCTCCCCTTTCTCTCAGCTGCCAGCAGCTGCTGCAAATCTTCCATGCCACTTCCCAATGTACTTCAAATCCTCCCGGACCCCGGAAAAGAAACAGACACTTACACAAAACCAATAATGCATCAGTATGTTTTTGGCTGTTGCAGTCTTTACATCTGCACTGCTGGAGATGAATATCCAGCTTTTTTTAATCTATAGACTCTGGCCTGTGGAATAAAGCCAGGATCACTAAAATAAGGAAGCAGAGAAAACACAAGCAGAATGGAAAAAGCAATTGAACATGCTATAAACTTAGAATCAGGTGAAAGCTAATTATGGCCATGCTCTCTGAAAAGATAAGGACACAGTGAGGGAGATAGACTTATTAATTATTTGTGTTATGGTAGCACTTAGAAGCCCCAATCCTTTATCTGGGACTAGCTGTACTATACACTGCACACACTTAGACGTATCTTTGGGTACTGGTACAGAGTTTTAGGGAAAATGTGCAAATGCTCTCTTCCTTCGCCTTCAGCAGTTTCTGGTTTGTTAATGGTTTTAAAGGAACCTGAGTCCACCCTCAGACTCATTCTGAGCAGCTCACAGGGTGGTCTCATCAGTCAAAGAACAAATAATTCAGCATGAAGGGAGCCTGCTCTCAGGGCTGAACTGGGCAAACCCCAGGAAACCCCCCAAAGTGGGCATAAGCTGTGTCCATCATTATCCACACCCCCGGTATGGGGGACAGAACTGCCAACAGAGACATTTCATCCTCATTGACTCTGTGCAACTTTGATTGCTTTTCTAATTAAGATGCATTTTATGGTAATCTACCAAGCCCCTTAGACTAAATCACTCACTTAATCTGTTGTTAGTGCCCATATGTTTGCAGCTTTTCAGCCTGCTGCAGCGTATTTGCTTTGCCACGGCGCCGGGGAGTTTCGGTGACAGATGAGGCACTGCACAGCGAGGTGGTTCACACTGCACCCTGTTCAGGTGGCACAGGGCTCTCCCACCCACCCAGCCTGAGCACAGACAGATGGACAGGCACACAGACAGCCCTGACACACACACAGCGGTTTGGAACAGAGAGGAGAGGGAAGGCACAGCACTGCAGATACCCCATGCTGATCACCTGTCTCTGTCTCTACAGATGGGCTTAGCACATCTTTCTCATTTTCTTTTCTTTTCTTGCCTTTATTTTTTTTTTCCCTCCAAAATAAGAGGTGGCACATGACAGGAGAGGACTGCTGAAGAGTTTCACAGTACTGTCACGTCTCTGGCCCCAGAGCTCAGGTATCAAAGAGTTTCACTGCAGGTGCAAGCGCTCTTTGCAACCATTTGGTCACATCTGCAAACAAAGGACAGGCAGAGCCAGACCCTCCATCTGCCCTGGACACTGAAGGAAATAAAGGTTGAGCAAGCTCCACGGTTCTACAGGGAGCTGTGTCCCCGGCCCCAGCCTCGCCTGCAGCCCAGACACACCCATGGGCCCTTCCAGCTTCTTCAGGGCTGGCCCTGTGCCACCACACACACAGCGAGGAGCCCGTGTCCCCTGGGCTCTCCAGCAAGCCTGCCTCCAGCGTACAGACACGCGGCTGCAGCGCTGGCAGGCAGCAGCTTCGTCTCCATCTCACATCAGGCTGCCTGCGCTGGCTCTGCATGAAGGAGCAGGGATGCACTGAATGGAAACGTGGCCCTTCCCTGTTCCCAATCCCTGGCACAGCTCCCAAATGCCTGCATCCCACAGTGGTACCTCAAGCTCAGGAGGGACCCAGAGACCCCAGTTCTGCTCAGACCAGCTGGGCTGAGTCTCCAGCCCACCATGCACAAATGAGTCAAATTCACAATGTTTGAAACTACTTGTGCTCAGCTTGCCGAGGGAAAGAGAGCCCACAAGCAAAATCAGGAAAAACCAAACCCCAGGTTAGGTTGTCATCTACCGTTCCATGTTCACAGAAAAATTCCCTGTAAAAAATGGTCATATAAATCTACAGGAACTCTTAATCAAGAGTAACATGAAGAATAAAGTACCACCTGCAATCACCAGCACTGACAGGCAGCTGCTACCCAATATCAATACAAATACCATTCCCCCAGTAGAGTTTCTATTGATCTGAACAGGATTACCAGAGGTGAGGAAAGTACTCATTACATCCAAGGACTTGGCTAAAAAAAGTGTATTGGACATTCACAAGGACACAGATATTTAAGAAATCATTTTTTTAAAGGGTTTATGGAATTTCTCTAGGAATTGTTTGAGCTGCTAGAGGAGCAGCCAGGAAGACAGGTCTCAAAGGAAATTAAACTCCTGGGATCCAAACACCCCTAAAACACCTGATGCACCTCCTAGCAGAGGACAGTGATGCCTCCATCCCAGTGGCACAAATCTCAAATTTTCAGTCCCAAGGCTTGCAAAGCACCATGCTGTGAACCTGCCCCTGCAGTTGTGCCAAGCCTAGTTTGCACATCAGCCTTAAGTCATCTTGCAGAGTGTGTATCACACTCCTGGGGAGGTGATGGAGGCTGCTCCAAGGTCTGAGAGCTGAGTGGTGGTTCGTGGTACTGGGCTGGGGAGCAGCTGCCCCCAGACCTGCTACCACCAAGTAGCTGGAGATGAAGAATCACCACACATTGCAGCATGAGGACTGGCAAAAGGACAGAGACAAAACCCTGTGGACACTGAAGATTTCTGTATGTATGACATGATGAGCAGGGCAAGCTCGCCTGTTCCCCTGAGTTTGTGTCAGCCATACCCTGGAGAGATGTAGGGCTGACGGGATCATTTCTGCTCAGCCAAAAGCTCCTCCACCAAGAGAAAGTCTTGCAGCAATATACTTAACCACATTTTCACTTCGTGCCTTAAGTCCCTTGGCTGTTGGCAACCTGCCCTCAGGGACAGGGATGAGATGCCCCTGCCTGCAGCCAAACCAGCCATTTCAAGTCACTTTTCCTGCTTCAAAGCTATTAGCATGAGATCAACTGCCTTCCTTAATAAACCACAACCTGGCTTCAGGGCAGTCTGGCACCCCTGCTATGATGAGTTATGTGGCACAGAAAAACCAGGTCTTTCATTTTGCAGGGTAGCAGGAGGAACTGTTCTTTTCAGCATCCTCCCCTCCAGGGCCACCCAAGCACGTTCCCTGACCATCACCCTGCTCACCTCAAGGACTGCACTGAGCCACATACCAGGGCTGAGCAAAGTTAGAATGCTGTCCTCAGGCAAGCAGCACTATGCTTAGGAAGTGTGTGAGATGTGCACTGCTCAGACACCCATACCCTCCACACCTGAGGAGCTAAAGGACTGTGAAAAAGACAATTATTGTTAGGTACCTTGTTCTCTAACATGGTGGCACACGGCACATTTTAGGTACCATGTTTTCCGTGCCAAGCACACGCATTCAAGCTATGCAGCTGCTCTAAATATATATGGTCCTTAAGAAACAGCAATCACAGAAATACCAGAAAGCCTCTGAACTGAGTGCCTATTAACTACATGCCCAGGAACAAAGCACATGGGCTCGCCTGTGGAATGCCCTGGCTGCCTATGGGATGCTCAGCTCAGCCCAGCCAGGGCACAGACCCAGCAGAGCCCATGAGCCACTGCTGAGGGGCACACCACCAGATATTCCCATCAGCTGCTCTTCAAGCAGGTGAGAAGGCACATGAACTATTACATTAAAAAAAAAAAAAAAAAAAAGAAGGAGGGGGCATGGACAATTAAAGCTGTCCAAAAGCAGCTTAAAATGACTAAGCAGTTATTGCCAATCTGAAATTTCTCTCAGATTTTAGAAGAGTTTAGCTTGGGCTTACACAACATCCTTACCTTCTCCTGTGGGTTTAATAAACTGTTACAGCCTTCTAACATCTTATGAAAGTACACTTCATATATCTATTAGCATACCCTGGTGTCATGTGGGTAGCAGACTATTCCAGGTTTAGTCTGTTGATTTTCTGAGCAGATACATACTCAAACATGTTCTCATAGCAGCTCCAACTTGTGCTACAGCTGGAGTTCTTAAAGACTTCTGGAGCACCAAAGCTATTGATTCCCATGGACACAGTTCAAGTATGAGAGAATTAAAGTGTCAATAAATTAATCAGTATAATGCTGCAAACTCAAGTATTAGGTAGTCTGAAAGTATTAAATCTATACATCTTGTTTTTCTCAGCCTACTACTACAGTCCCTGACTTGTGCTGCCTGGAAAGCTCACCAGGAGCTGTGATGGGAAGACAGAAATAACTGCACCTTGCTGTTATTCACAGGTAACAAGGAGGTCTCCAAGTTAACCAAGAGGGCTGAGGAATGAGCCTGCTGAGCTGTAAAAGCAAAGCCAGGGAGCAGAAAGTCAGAGCAACAGTCTATTGACCTGTACTAATGATGTTACACTCTGAAAAGCAAGCTATTTTTTTAATTAAAGATTTTCTTCATTTCATTAACATATTTTGATGAGGAGCATGTTTCTGCCAAGCTGTCATACTTTAGATTGATCTAAGGTAATAGGCAGTCAGATTTTATACTTCAGCTTGATCAATGTAAATAGCTCTTACTGATTTTTTTTTTCCTATCAAATATTGCAGCATTATTTTGGAGGCACCTTTGATTTAAAATGCCAGAAGGAACACAATAAATAAGAATTCCTTCTCCCTTTAATCATCATATTTCATGTTTCTGCAGTAAAATGAAGTGCAAAACAAGTTTTCAAAGCAGGCATGGCTCTCTGCAAAGCCAAATACAAACTGAAAATATTTCAACGTATCTAAAAATCACAGAACAGTTTGGCTCAGCATGAGACTACAAAGAAACCAAGCCTAAATACAATTTTGTGGGCTTCACAATTCCTGAAAAACCCCACTTCTCCCCCAACAAGTACAGTTGCACAAATAAATAGAGATGCATATAACTTACCGGAGCAAATATCACCATACACATTTACAAAAGGATTTATAATCCAACTTGCGTCTCCTGAAATAAAGCAAGGTTTGTCTCATACTAAAAATAAAGGCTCCCAAAAGCTTCTCACAGGAGAGAGAGAGAGAGAGAGAGAGAGAGAGAGAGGGAGGGAGAGGGAGCAAGCGAGCATCAGCTCCTTGCCTCGCTTTTTATGAAGCAAATAAGGAGAGCAAGAAAATCAATGCTGAGAGAAAGTGAGATGATATACCAATCAGGCAGCAGCCTCAGACTTGTTTGCAGAGGGATGGCAAAATGCTCATATTATTAGACGCTGACTACACACAGCCTGAGCGGAGAAACCGTTTCCTCTCGGCGAGGGGCTGATTGCTTTGTGGTGGTGCAGGTACCACCAGGGTGGGCTGGGAGATGCAGCCCCTTCCCACCCACTGCTAGTGCAGCATCACTTTGGCCCTCTCGTGTGTGCTCCATAGAAAAGAATCAGCTCACAATTTTGGGCTAAAGTTGAAAAAAGCTTGAAGATCCTCCTAAGTGTCATTGGTGCAGTGCTTCTTCATTGTGGGGTTTGGGGGCTGTTTGGACTCTGTTGCATTTTGAGATGCCTTTCACTGCACCTCAGACAGCTGCCCTGCAGCTGCACCAAGGAGCCCATGCAGAAAGGGGAAAAGATGTCTCAAGTCTCCCACACCTTCATGTGTGCTGAGCTCACCCTGTGCTTGCACAGGACCAGATCTCCAAAGCGTCCTCCTGGAATTTGAGCTTTTGTCCCTTTTTGTGTATCAGAGAAAGCCAGTGGGAAACCCATGGGTTGCCTTGCACCAAGAGGGAAAATTTTTGTGCTATTAATCCACCCAAACAAAACCTTTGCTGTGCCACATGCGTGCTGGCAGGAGGAGGATGGATCAGGGGATGAGCTCAGGCACCTCTTTGTGAGCTGGACCCATCAGTGGCAGCCAAACACCTCTTCTGTGGGAAGGTGCCACATGTGCTCCCCCCAGCAGCTACAGACAGACACAAACCCCACACCCTGTCACAGCAAACCTCCTCACAAGAGGGGTTTCAGGTCAGTCTCACATCTCTGCTCTGCGTTCAGGACATCAGCACATTAAGAGCAGGAATGGATCCATGGATCCCTCTTGGAAAAGTGTCTGCTCTGCACTTACCTGTGCCCCAACACCACTCGGTGTAACCAAGGATAAACCATACTGTGCTGTTTATTGATCATTGCTGAGCTGATCACTATCTTACCCTCTTTTCTACCCACAGCATCAAACACAAATACATGTGACATAAGGCAAATTTCCCTTTTATTAGGAGACAGAAGTTACATGCTGGTATACAGATACATTTGTGGGGTGACAACAGTTCTCTGCACTGCAACATTGGAGCACAATTGCTTTTCCCCAGTGGCTTGGGATTTACAGTAAGTGCTGGAATACATAGGGAAAATCCTGAAGACAAAAAAGCAAGGAGGCTGAATTCATCTGATAATACAGTTTATCTGCTGGGGGCTGGCACTTCCAGCACAATCCAGGCACAGAGGAGGCTCTGACAACCCTTCATGAGCATAGTACACCAGGCCCCTTTCCCCCAAGCAGGAGCTGCACAGCCAGGCTGACAGATGTCACTGCAGTCGATGTGGCCCTGCGTTCCCAGCAGATACAGCCTGATGCTGGTGGATGCTGTACCGAGGAGATGCTGTGATGCTCAGAGAGTTCTTCAGGCTGAAGCACTGCTCTGCTGCATGGTGCATTTTAACATACACAAAACCATTCACCAGCTACCTGCACACTGCCTGAGCCCCAGCCATGAAGATTAAACACCACAGTGACTCTGGTCTGCAGAGCTGGGCAGCATTTGCCTCCCCCTGTGCTGTGAGCAGCCCTTTCATGCCTTAGAAATGCAGGCAGGAGCTGCACTCTGCAGTCACGTTCATGCTCCACGTGGTCAAAGGTGACCAAGGACCACACAAAACTTACCACCCACTGCATCAGCACAAAGAGTGATGCTGGCTCTCCCGCAGCCCTGGGAGCTCTTCTCCAGCCTGCGGGTGCACATTGGTGGAGGATTGGCAGGAGGATACTCAACTTGCCTCAGCTCCCCAGCTGATGCATCTCACTGCTCCTGGCCTTCTTCACTGCATTCAGTTCTCCAGCTGGCACTCAAATGCGCTGTATCTCATGGTGACCAGCCTCTTGCTGCAAGGTGTGAGAGTAAGTGAAATGCAAACACCTCTCATTTCATTTTCCAGTGAGAAAATTTATTTTCCCTTCCCACAGCTAACAACTGCTTACTTAAACTCACTAAAGTCTTCTGAAAACTTTGAAAAACATACATTAAAAGAGTTTTGCTGAGCTGAGAGCTGCCATGTCTCAGCCCTCTAAAATCTGTCTGCATCTGGGCACCTGTGTGGGATGTAGGGATGCAGCTTTAGCACAATGGGTTGCAGCAGATGAGGACCTGTCCTGTCACACACCCCCTCTACACAACACTGTAACACAGACTCCACAGGATACAGAAACCAAGGGCTGCTTTTTTTCCCTAACTGGTAACACACCATGAACGCTGTGGATCAGTTCTAACACTGCTGAAAGTGAATGTGCAGGTGTTTGCTGACAAGGCAAAACACTTGTCAGGCTGCAGCAGACCCTGCAGCACTGCAGCCTGGTCCTTTCTCCAGCTTTATTAGATTCCTTTTCAAAAATTCATCTGAAATACTGGATAGGGCACTCAGCATCACCAAGCACAAGAAGAGCTGCTGCCAACACCAGCACTGCTATGCCATGTCTCTGTGCTGTATCAGAGCTTTTTACTTCTGATTTTTGAGTTGGGAGTTTCAAAGCAAACAAAAAAACTTCCTGGGATTTAAGCCCCAAACTACTTTAGGTACTACTGAAAAGCAGTATACATCTGACAGATTTGCACCGACTTTGTGCAAGGTTCATGGCCAGTGCTGCTGAAAGGGATACAGTGACACCAGCAACAGGACAGGCAGCAGCCTGGGGAGAGGCTTAGCATGCAGAGGCATCTGCACGAGGACAGCTCAGAATTACAAAAAGTTGGAAAAGACCCCTGAGATCACTGAGTCCAACTTAATGCAGCACTGCCAAGTCCACCACTAAACCACATCCCTAAGCAGCACACATACATTATTTGAACAATTCCAGGGACAGAGGTTCCACCACCTCTCTGGGCAGCCTGTTCCAATGTTTGGCTACCCTTTCAGTGAAGAACCTTCTCCTAATATCTGGCTCTCCACCACTCCTTTCTGTCTCTTCCCTCCATCCCCCAGTCCACCACGGAGTGTCCAACACCCACACAGCAGAAGCCCAAAGGCACTAACTACCCTTAGACCCTCTCACTGCTCCACTGCTTTATTCTTAACATGCTTGTTCACGTTACCCCAGAGCCCCTGCTCATGCCTGCTCCCGTGTGTGTGTGCAGATTTACAGACACCTCTAAAATCACACACTGCACTGTGGAGATGGAGTTTCAGCACTCTAGTCATGGAGCACCTGAGCTGGAGCTTTTCCACATCAGGGTCCTCAGCTCTGCCCTGGACTGCACCGTTGCCCTGCCCAGGTAAAGCCAGGAACAAGCAGCACCACCAAAGGCCCTTTGGACCATGCTACTGCAGCAGTGGCCACTCCGCATTTGGAAAAGTTAATTAATAATATTAAAGTGTCCATCCCACCTGTGCTGCAGAGAAAGCATCGATAAGGCAGCAGTGGTGTCCAAGAAGGCTGGAGCCTGGCAGAGGGGCTGGAGCCCCAGCTGGGAGAGGATAATCAGCCTACCTGGAGCTGCTGCTGTAAACAACCCACCGGTACAGGGAATATTAAGATAGGCCGCCGGTTTGCCAACAGAGATTTTCACATTTCCCTTTCGATCTTTATTTAAATTTGGGAAGACAGAAAATTAACGAAGTCTGAGATCTATAACTGGAAACCATTTGTTTTTCTTGTGGAAATGGAACGTTTCCTAATGAACTTCCCCTCCCCCCGTGCCACTCAGATCCGGATGCAAATATTGCTGCGAGTTTATCAATCTGCGGCTTGTTTCACGCCGTTTGCAATGCTAATGAGTAAACCAATTTTGACATATTATGTAAGCCAGTTTCTGAAACAGAGATTCTTGGCAGGCCAAATGTAAACACAGACACCCTCTTGCATCCAATTTAAATGAGCATGTTGCTGAAAGCACTAAGGGCTTGATTCTGTTGACTTATTCCTGATTTACTCCAGTGGGGGAAAAAAAAAAAGGGAGGGAGAAGAGAAAGAAAACTAACAAAAATACCCCTTCAATTCAATTACTAGTGCAGCAGCAATTTGCAAAATGGATCTAATTTTGTAGCAAGGAAATGTGCTGGAATAAGCTAATACAAGGTGGTGACTCGGGCACTGTGTGAGCATCAGCACAGCACACGCCCGGGAGCACACATGCCATTCCAGATGGAACTGAGCAGGGAGATGACAGCTCTCCTCTCCCTCATCCCCCCAAGCCAAAATTAGGTCCAGGTAGTGGCCCACGGGTTGGACCAGCCCCAGAAGGTGACTCCTTCCAGCCTCTTGCTCCTCCACCAGAGCTTTGCAGAAGAATGATGCCTATGGGGGCAGCAGACACAGCCCAAGTGCAGCACCAGCTGATTTCAGCTGCCCCTGTCCCTCACACAAGGGCCAGTAGGAACTCAGAACATGGGGATATTTGTTTCAGCACACACTAAAAGTCTGCACTTCACCAGCACACGTCCAGGTGTCAAGACCCCATGCACTACTCACTACCTTGTCCACCTGGCTCAAACCTGGCAGCAGGCCCCAAGGCCGAAAGTCAGACACTGTGATTAATGGATTATATCCACTTTTTAAAGACTAGCACCAGAAAAACATGCTGGAAGGTACCCACTTTGGATGGCAGACTGCAACAACCAGCAGAACAACTCCCAGTGACACAGGGATGACCTGAAAATCACAGGCCCAGAGGTAGGGGTAGAAAAAAAAAAAAAGAGAGGGAATACATTTTTAAAAGCTCCTAAAAAAAAGGCTCCACCAGAGAGATGAACAGGACTTTATTAAAGTGAGGAAGGGCCGAAATCAAATCTTTCATTTGCACTTTTCCCAGTACCATCTGGAGCATTTGCATCTGCCAAAAGCACGGCGCATTTCTTCGACTAGTAGAACCAAACGGGGTTGAGGCAAACCTGGAGGTGGCCTTTGCCCTGCTATCAGCTCTGGGCACCTCCACAGTGCTTTAAAACTGAAATACATGTGTGAAGTTGAACTGTGATGCTCCGGCCATGACAGAGTAAAAGCAATAAAATCAGAGATGCTGTGCTGTGAGGTCGGGTGTGCTGGCACAGAACAGATTTATTGCGTGTCAGAGATCCCACCAGGCACCAGAGCTGCAAAACACCACCTCACATTAAATTCCCTGCACAACATCACAACCAGGATACCATTTATCATACCTGGACCTTTTACACTACAAGGTAAAGGAGAGCAAAAGGAAGAATACTTTTAATCTCCAAGCAAATATCCCATCCTGAGCTTTCAATGGTGAAAGCAAACCTGAGAGTTCTTCCCTTTGTGCTGTGCTGCACTTTCAAGCTATGATCATAAGCAGCCAAATGCCACACATTTGTTGGCTCATTAAGTTTCACCCTGCAAGTTTAACAACTGTGTATTTCTAAAGTAATTCACATTTTTATGCCATAAGAGAAAACTTACTGCTGTCTAGACACAGAGGGAAAAAAAAAAAGGACAGTGCTTGAAAGGAGGGCAGCAGACAAGGAAGCATCACTTGGGATGTGAACAACAGGGACATGAGATGCCTGTACAGCCCCAGCACTGCAGGGCACAAATCCCAACACTACAGGGCTGTGGAAGAGCAGCAAAGACTGGGAAGAGAAGATGCCCTGCAGATCTGAGGGGCCTCACAGATTTTTGTTCATATCCAGCCCTTTGCCAGCCAACAAACACCCCCACTACTCACCCTGCCATCCCAGCATGGAGCCCAAGGTGGGAGTGAAGCCCAGAATCACATTACAGCATGGACTCTCATCCCAGCAGGGAGATGAGGGCAGCAAGCAACCAGTGCAGACTGAGGTGCCATAGCACCTCCCTCCATCCCTCCTGCTTATCTACACCTGGCACATTATAGTAACAGACAGGTAAACGGGGATTTGATTCCTAACATCTCATTTTTTACTGTAATTTCAAATGATTTGGAATAACTCCTGTGGTTAGAAGTCCAACTGTTATTCAGAGTTAGTCAATTTGGAAAGCCCTCACTGTCCATTCAAGCATGGATTGAATCCATCCCCCTTGGATTCCTCATGCTCAGAAGACTGCCATTCCCTCATTCCTAGTGCTTTCTGCATTTTTTTAACATTGTCCCATTTCTGGGGACAATGTTAAATACCAGATACTAAAACCACATAAAGAACAATCAGAAGGCCAAATGGATACCGACTGGATGATGAAAACAGCACGAAATAAAAGAGAATCGGATTATTTTCTGTTGTAATTTTTATAGCTATTTAACAGGAAGAATGGAAAAATCTAATTACTGTCAACTGTAAGTTTTCAGCTACCCAGCCAGCAGCGCGCTGTTATTAAACTACTGTATAATTGCCTCTTTTACTCTGCTTCCCACAGAAGTTGTGTTATTTCACTCATAGTTAAACTCATAATATTGGCTTCATAACTAATCCTGTCAATCGAAATCCCCGGGGGCTGGTGCAAGGATAAAAATAGCAAGGAGTTGTTTCTTCCCTCAGCTTTCTTTCAAAGCCCATTTCTGGAGGCACTGGGGCTGCAGCTCAGCAGTGCCACAGACCTTGGCACCCACCACTGGCCTGTGAATGCTGCTCCTACGGCTCCAAGGAAGCACAGAGGGGAGGGACAGGTCCTTCCAGCAGGAGATTCGGTCCCTTGTGCTGTGTCTGTTCCAGGAAAGGCCAGTCCTGCCCATCTCTCCCTCCTGACCCAGGAAGCCCAGCTAAGGTATTTGATGTTGCAGAGTTGAACCCACCTGCAAGCCCAGCTGTGACTGCCTAGCCAGGGACGTTTTGCCAGCCCTGAGGTTGAGGTGACACTCACAAAGCCTGAGGATCCACGAAAAACACAAGCTTGCTCCTTCCCCAAACACTAGGACAGAGTGTCACACACAAAACCCCACCAAGACACCCAGCTACCTGTTCAAGCATCAAAGATACCCCCTGAGATGTCTGCAGGGCTCCAGGACCTTAAAGGTCTTTTCCAGATGAAATTATTCTGTGCTTCTCCAAGATGAGTACAATTTGTCTATGCACTTAGGGGAAACTGCAAAAAGTACCAGATTTTCAGCCATCCAAATAGTTAAGCTCTGTCTGAAGCCTTACTTGTCTCCTGTACATGCTGGATTGATGTTCCTTGCTAGTTCATGGTCCTTTCCTGGAGATGGCACTGGGTTTGCTGTAGAAGACACAGCCAGGGTCTCGTGCCTCTCTCCTCCAGCATGTCCTTCCTTCCCTGGGGGATACTCCTCTTGCCCAGGACATAAAGGACCTAAACTCACTGTTCAGCTCAGGTTTGGGACGAGGTGATAGGGCTGGAAGGGGTGGGGGAAGATGGGTTTGACCACTCAGCCCTACAATCTGTCTCTCTGGAGACAACAACCCTGTGCTGGGGTTGCTCTCTGGTGGGCACGCACAGAAACTGCTGAGAGCTGGCAGGGAAAAGACAGCAAACAACACATTTCCCAAAGTGGTGTCCCAGAGGAAGGTGCCCATGCCAGGAGGGACCCAGTGCCAGGGCTCTGCATGCACGTGGACCAGCTCCAGCATCATCTCTCTTGCCTGGAGGAACCCCTCGCTGTGCTGGGACTGACACACACAGACAAGAGCACAGAGCACATCAGCACACTCACTGCACCACCAGGTCCTTGTGGGAATCATGGGAGATTGGTTCATCTGAGGTGTTTTTCCTGCTGGGAGAACCACCACCCTGCCTACAACAGCCAGAGACAGGGGGTACAGCATCCCAGCCTTCACTCAGCCTGCTCCTGGAGCCATCCTTGGGATGGACAACAGCAGTGTCCATCAACACAGGAGTGAGAGAAACAGAGCATTAGTTTAAAAATGTGTTTAAAAAAAATAATTGCTCACCACTTCTCCCACTCCACAGCAAGGATGGACCAGCTCCAGCACAATGCTCTGCAGCCACACAGGAAACTACTGCTTCCCGTGCAAGCCTGAGACACCCTGACCAGAAGTCCAGAAGGACCCCAGGGTTAAAAATCCCTTGTGTGCACTGTAAGAACCCTTTGGGAAGACAGCTCTTCCCTGGGCTGCGTTACTCTGTTCTCACCCCATCACTAAACTTGCTTCACTGTTTAAGACAAGAAGATAGAAAAATCATTTTTGCCATTGCTTGGGCTGCCAAGCAACACCACGGCGCTCCCAGGCAAACCAGGAGAGCTCCCACCACGTCCAGCCTGGAGAGCCCTGGTGTTCCCAAGGGCTCGGGGACTGCCTTGGCTGACAGAGCTCTCAGCAGCCCTGAGATTTAAAATAAACATGGCCCAACACAGTGTTAGATTTCTCATCCATGGTGTTGGTGCAAATGAACCCTCAGGCTGACAGACCTCCCTACTCAGAAAGCTGCAAAGACACACATAAACTGTGTTATGGCCAAAGTCACCCTAGTGGTGGCACTGTCAAGGAGCTGCCACCTCGCTGCCAGCAAGCAGAGCCCACAGCCTCAGCTGTGCCAGGCCCAGCGAGGACAGAGGAGGGAAGCACCAACACATCAGGGCTGAAGCAAACCCACCAGTGTGACTGGGAACTATTCCTGTATCCAAGTACAGGAGGAGAGTAAAGGACAAACGAGGAAAACTGAGGCTGCCAGGCACAGAGGCAGGAAAATCTCCTATTGTTCCTGCAAGTGTTAGTGATGGCACAGCACACAGAGGAACTCACGGCGACAAAACAGATCTGGTGGCATGAGCCAGCCTGCCTCAATGGAGGTGACATATGTCCCCTCCCTGGATGCTCAGCCAGGTCCTCAAGGAGAACATGGCAAAGCAATCACTCTTACAAACACAGGCCTTAATATCAACATCCTTGGGGTCTGATTCTTCAAAGATTCAGAACCTGCCAGAGCTCCCAATCTTCCTCCATCTCCTCTTGACTATACTGCTTGTGGTGTGTCCACTTAAAATTGTCAACTCTTCATCTTCAAAGCAAGGAACGAGGGTCCCAGGCTGTCCTATGCTCCTCATGAAGTGACAGAGTGTGTTTTGATGAATTCCCATCAAACAGCAGTAGATCCTTCAGGATGAATCTGGAAGAGGAGAGCACAGGCTGTGTAAGCAGCGGGTAAATCAAGGCCAGCCCAACTTTCCCATTTGCACAGTGACCCAACCATGCAAGAAAATGTGTGCAGGGTCTCTGTGTTCCCCAAATTAAACTACTGTGGATAAAAGGATGAAAATGTATTTCAGTTGACTCATTGGTCAGGGAAAAATGAAAAGGAAGTACATTACTGCTTCCATAAGTTCTAATTATCAGTGGATTTTAGATGCAAGAGCAAAGCATTCATCTTGCTACCTATTTTTCATTAAACATAGTTCAATCAAAAAAGCCATCAGCTTTCCTAGATGGAAGTAATTAAGGAAAGCACAGGCTGTTGTGTTTGCAATGGAGACAGGAGCCTTCCCCTTGGCAAATCATATGCTCCCAGATTCATCCAACCCACCTAAAGCTTTCAGCCAGCTGTTAGCCCAAGGCTTGTTCCCAGATGTGGGGCACCCTGCTGCTCCAGCAATCAACCCACCCACTGCTCCAGCTCCATGGGATGTGCAAATCCTTCCCCCCTACATAACTGCATCTGTTATGGGAACAAAACACAGCTGCTTCTGAGAAGGGCACACCACACCACAGAGCTGCCCCTGTGCCAAGGTACAGGGGAGAGATGTGTCTGTACGTGCCCATCTCATGCTGCAGGATGCTTGCACTCAGCTCTGTAATGGATGGACTTCTAGTCACACCCAAAGAAGTAGGCAGTCCCTTGTAGCACAGCCAGGGACCACTGAAGGAACTCCACATGGAGAACAAAGCTGAAGGAAAGCAAGGGTTGGGCCATGTGGTGAAAGGTTATACCTCTCCAACTGATGTCCCCAAAAGTGCAAGTGTAGGATGCTGTGCTGGGGACACACTCAGTTCTGTCTGAGACATGTGGACTACTGGGTGTCATCAGGGTATCCTGTATTGTCCCGATGCTCAGAAAAATCAGCCATGCCCCTAACAGAAAGTAACACAGCCAGTGCAAACACCAGGCAATGTCTTACCTGAATCACCACCAGCAAGGCTCTTCCAAACTTCGGCTTCAGGAAGGTCAGGGGCTGAGGTACTGTATTTCCCCTGTGAACGAAGGCGAATGGTGCATTTTTTAAGTTTCATCTTAGGCAGCCACACAAGTGCTTTAGGTTGACCTTCCCTGTGGATCACAGAAGACTGTCCTTGTCCAGCCAGCAGAGGCTTTCTGTGCAAAGCAGCTCACTGTCCTTGGGCTTTTGCACATTTTGTGCGTATAAGATTCAAGTATTTGTTATTATTTCTTGAAATGAGAACTCCCTCAGAAGCAGCACTTGGTTTACATGGAAGACAACACTCTCCCACACCGGTCATTTCCAGTGAAGTATTCCACAAAAATCTGGGTGTTCAGTACATGCTTGTTGGCAATTTATGCAAATCTAGTCTACAAATAATCTTGACAAATAATGCTGAGTGAATTTGAGCTGAGGCTGTCTGAGATCACAGGTGTTAGTTAGGTTATCAGACACAGTGGGTGGCATGTTAATGTGTTCACATCTTAACTAGTGGGTATAAGCGAGAGGCTTGATCTACAACTGAAAGAAAAAACTGAAAGAAAAATTGAATATAGAGCACAACAGATATTGCTGAACAGATTCGCATGTGGGCACTTGATTTATCACAATGCCTACATAAATATGTATGGAGCAACTGTTTCCGAGATGCCCTATGCATGGACAAGCCTGTAAAATTAGCTTTCTGATCTAAATATTAAAATTGGCTCTTGGCAAGTAATATAAGTAATAGTCTCTTACAAAATCACTGTTTCAATTAATTTTACTGGCATCACCTTTATCTGTGCAAGAAGGAGAGAGAAGCATCAAACAGGCCTGAAAGCCAGCAAAATAAATTCCGATTTATTTTCAAGAGGTCTGCTTGTCTCACAGCTAAGAAAATGCACCATGAGATGGAAAAACAGGTTTAAGTCCCATCTCTGCCAGGGTCTAATTTTTCTCTGTAGGAAAGCAGGATGTATTTCTTGCAGCAAACACAAAGCATTTTCTCTTACTTCAACAAACAATCATTTTTTTCTGAGCAGTTACATCAAACAACTTACATTTTTTTGCACCCTCTGATAGCTTTGTTTTAATGTAATTGTCATTGTTTAAAAAAAAAATTAACAAACTCAAAAAAAGTACCTTCCCCCTTCCTTAAACCAATTCGAAATGTCATTCACATTACCCTATGGAAGTGAATTGAACTATTCCCAACAGCCACTCAAAAAATACATAATCACCATAATTACTAGCGGCATCTAATTAACATTCAGCTTCCTCCCTACAGCAGCTACAGCTGGACAATCCATTTATTTCGACCTAAAACTAATGCTCTCCTAATTATTTTCCATCTCACTAAGCAGCCCACCTGTGCCCGTTTTCACCGAGGGCTCCGTCTGGCACAGCGCGAGGGCAGAGCCCGGCGGGCTCAGCCTGGAACAGCCTTGCTAACAACTGCCCGATGCAAACACGGGGACCTGCTCCCACTAATTAAACAGCTCCTCTTAGCCTGCTTCACCAGAGGGAACAAAAAAAAAAAAAAAAGAAAAAAGAAAAAAAAAAAAGGCAAAGGAGCTGCAAAAGGCTGTAGCCACCCCAAGAGACTTCATGCTCTGGGTTTGACAGGACAGGGCAGAGGATGAATGAGCCCATAAAATGCACATGCCTCTGGTTTGATGCTGTGGACTATCTTCCAGAAAGGCATGGGGTCAGGGTGGGCACACCAGTGGTCCAAAAGCCTGACACATCCTGGTGCTGGTCTACAGGCTGGGGCAAACCCTCTGCTGCCATCCTTGTTCTCCTTCTCTGGTCACTCTCTTGCAGCAACAGGAACAGAACTGCTCAACCCAAATACTATTCTAAAAATAAAGACAGTTAGAGATTACACAGATATAGCCCCCTGCATTTATGAACTGCCCAGTATCAGTCACTCTGAATAAAATGAAGTACATGCAAATCCATGATACCTTAGTTGTTTCAGTCTACTCCTAGCCCTTTCCACCCCCGTATCACTAATCAGGCAACTTTTTAATTCACTTATTTTCCAGACATGCATCACCTCTTGTTAGGAAAAATAATGCCTGCTGTTGCCATCTAGATGAGCTCTAACTCATTAGCTCTGTTTCCTTCCAAAACTCAGCTAAAAACTTATTTTCTTTTTTGCTCACTCCTCTCTCTCTTTGCTATTATGTTTCTACTTAAATTATTTCAGCCTGTAATGACTGTAGCACTCCTAGGAATGATGATCTGCAAAATTATCTTGTAATTGCATTCATATTTGAACTTTCCTCATTACAACTAAATACATAAAGGGGGATGAGAAGGAAGCTGGGGGGAAAGCTCTGGCTGAACTTCTCCTGAACTCAGGAATTACTAATGCCTCTTTCTTTCCCTTGGCTTGCACTTTCATTTGTCAGCTCTAGGGTGAACCTCTGAAGGCACCAAGAGGCCTCTGCTCAGCCCAGCCAGCTGGGTTCACAAACCCCACAGCGACACAGTGTTTACCCCCAGTCAAAGTGGGCAAGGCAAGTTAATGACGTTCAAAACCTGTGGGGAGAAGGAAGGAGCTCAGCACAATCTTGTAGACATCACTTGCTTCAGAGATCAAGGAGAAAAATACAGCAGGTCAAGAGAAGTCATAAGAGCTGTCAGAGATGGCCTGCATGTCAAGGGGAAAAATAGATCAGTGCATGCATATTGGAAGGTTATTTATGCAATAGTCAAGTAGTTACGGTTTTGATACCAAGGTAAGAACTCCAAGCACCAGTTAAGATCAGAAATTCAGTATCTTCAGCCTGTGTGCACAAATTTTTCCACTCCTCATCACCTGCTGAGCACTAAAGTGCCTCCAAATGGAGTTGACCACACTTCCCCAACCAAATTTTCAATTCCACAAGATAACCTAACCTTGGCAGCTGACTTGTAAAACTTTTTGGATATGGCTATAAGCAGAGGACCACATTTTATGAAAATGCCCTAGTTCTTATCAGTGCAAATCAAGCTAAGATGGATCAGAGAACTGAAGTCCCAGCATTTGCTAAACTCAAGAGCTGCCCATGTGTTCCCCTGGCTGTCCAGGAGCACTCATGTTTGAAGGACTAACTGCAAACCAATGTATTTTTCTTTGCAATTTTTCCAGAAAAGAATTTAACAGAGTTAACACAAAGATCTCCAGCCAGCAGAACATTGCTAAGGTTCCCCAGGTGAACCTCTTGCATCTCATTTACCTTCCTGGTGAAGCCTAGGTTTGCAGACACCTGGTTTGTGGGATGCTGGCCTCCCCACACCAGCCAGGCTCACACCTCCTGCTGCACATTATCTCTCCTGGAAAGGGCACTCAAAGCATCAGCAAGGAAAGAGCCCTTGCAAACCCCAGAAGCTCACACCTGGCCCAGCAGAGGAGGAGGGATGGGTGGATTCTCTGGTGTCTAGTTGCACACACACCATCTCTGCAAGTACTCTCAGCAGGGGCCATGTGGGACTTGGGAGGTTC
The DNA here is from genome assembly GCA_013398275.1 of Promerops cafer. Classification (NCBI taxonomy): domain Eukaryota; kingdom Metazoa; phylum Chordata; class Aves; order Passeriformes; family Nectariniidae; genus Promerops; species Promerops cafer. The sequence goes on along the minus strand of VZSE01011740.1, from coordinate 704,271 downwards.
CATTTATTTTTTTATTTACTTTTACAAAACTTCCAGAAATGCAGATTCTTTGAAACCCCACTATCCTGCCCCATCAAGCTGAGGCTGTCCAGCAGGTTCACAATGTATCTGCACCCTTGTCATATTGCAGGGTGCCAGCCACAACCAAATGATTTCATCTGATGCTTGAAGACAGGACTTAGAGATGATAAAACAAACACCTCCTTCAAACTAACAGCCCTCTCCAAAAGCCAAGCAGGTAGCAACTTATCACTTCCAACCTCAGCTAGCATTCACTTGCACTCCTAATTGCTTTTAGCATCTTCTTGAGGCAATTAACTCCATACCCATCCCCTGACACCTTCTCACTCCAAAAAGCAGTTCCCAGTTTACTGCCACAGGGCTTTGCATTTGGATCTCAAGCTTCTGTCTTTATTCCCTTTCCTCTGCAGGGCTCTGCATGTGTTTGTATCTGGGCATGTGTTTTCTCACCCTGATGAATTCATTATTTATGGGGCTGAAAGAGCAAAGCTGCTGAAATCATTTAGCTCTTCTGCATGTCTCCCAAAGGCATAAACATAATGGGAAAGCAAATATCAGGCTAAGCAGGGTTGTTTGCGGGAGAGCACAGAAGTGATCGTGGGGATGCTGTGCAGCAGGTATGCCAATACATGCCATGCTTTCCTGCCTGGCGTGGGGCTAAAACCCTCCTGTCCTGGCTCCAGCTCGTGGGGATGCTCAGAGCAGCCTTGGACCAGCACAGGTCAGTGTGCTCCAAGGGATGCTCTGCATTCCCGGGATCACTGACGTGTTCAGCTTTACCAGATCTGGTGAATGGCACTAGAGGGCAGAGCTGTTTTCTCAGCATGTCTGAGACAAGGAAAAAAAACCCACGACTTTCGGGCAGCTTCTGAATTCTCCACAGTCCTGTCCAACACCAAAAGCCTGTTAATACACAAAAGCCACCAAATATATTTCCACTCAGAGTGACAAGCACAGGCACTAATGAGCCAACCGAGAGCCTGCAGTTCCCTGCTCTGTCTTTACTAAGACTGAAGACCTGGAGGTGTGTGACAGCCTCTTGCCAAGGCAGCAGCAGCTCTGCCTGGGCCTGCCCTGGCTCTCAGCATTCCAGGGTGCACAGGGCAATACAAATAACACAGGTCCCTCGGCAGCAGCAGGGGTAACAAAGCCTGTTCTCTCCCCATCACTGATGTGGATGAAAAGGCTTTACTCATCAAGCTTTGATCACAGAGACCAGAAATTATGGACCACACGGACACTCTGCTGCCCAGGCTTGCTGCTGAGCATCTCAACAGATGGAAAGTGCTTCCAAGCAAGTGAAACCTTCAAGGTTTTAGCTTTTGTTCTGAGCAGATGACCAGAGGCTGAGACAACCCCTGTAGGTGGGCAAACAGAACAGTTTGAATGCACATCTACCCCATGAACAGGGTGTTTACATTCCAGAGAGCACCTCCAACGGCCACCACTACATCAGCTCACTGCACTTGGCCCAGGAGGGGTGGGAAGGACTGTAATTCCCAAAATTGTCACTCTTGTGCTGTTACATGCAAAGGTTCTTGGGTGGTATACATTTGCAAACTTCAACAGAGCTTTCCACAGTGTCCCTGGCACTGAGAGCTCTCTTGGGTGAGGATTATGGCCCCAAGAACCCCACTCCAAACCACTCATAAATCCTTTACTTATTATTTCCCCAGTGCACACAGTGTGCTTTTCTTTATTATTACCAAGATCAGTCATCCTGCAGGCCTGTTTACTGTTGAGTAAGGAAGCAAAGGAGTCTTGCCCCAGAAAGTCACTGTTCCTTCCAGAGTCTAAGGAACTCGTTCATGAAGTACCACACTGCATCATATCCCAGCTCTGCTGCCAATGAGGGTACTTCATAACAAAATCTCTTGAGAGGGGAAGGAAAATACCTGCAAAATACAACTCAGAGCACAGTGCATTAATGGCTTAGGCAACAGCTTAGAATGATGTTGGCTATCTTAATAGCGTGAAAAAAAGTCTATTAATATTTAAAGAGAAGGAAGGAAATAATACTGGTTTCAGGTCCCAGTCACATTTTGTCCCTTGCCACAACCACTTTATTCCACACCTCTTCCTCCTGGGCACACCCTGCATCTTCTTTGCAGATGAAAGGCAATGCATTGTCTTATTTTTGTGCAGAATTTGATTTCAAAGTCATCATTGCAAAGAGGGTTGAAAGGACCCTCAGAGCAGAGGCCAGGCAGCTCTATCTTTTCTGGCAGATGTTTATCTAACTTCTGACTCCCAGTGACTGCAACTCCACAACTTCCTGGGGCAAATCTACCCCAGTGCTTCTCCATCTGCTTCTTAAAATTGTATATGCCTTAACAGCATGTCTTCTCCTCCCAACCAGCACAGACAAGAGAACTGCCCACTCCCTTCCTCTCCTCTCTGCAGCAGCCCAGAACTCAAACATGATCTCACCTCCTTCCAGTTACCTCTTTTTTTCCCCCCACAGTTAATAACCCCCCAACTTTCCTCCCCACAGCCTCTACTCTCAGTTAATTTTTAGTATCCCCTTCTTGACCCTGTTTTCCCAACTACCCTTCTTTTAGGATGAAGCCCAAAATGTCATGGTTTCCCAGAGTCTAACCAGCACAGAGCAAGGCAGGAAAGACTGCCTCACCTGCCCATCACTCAGCTCTGCCAGTTTGCTGTAGCCACACTTACAACGTGGCCACTTTGCAGAAGACTTCTTCCTTCCAGTCTGTGAAGCACCCTGTCTTCACCAATCCCCTTCCTCAAAACCCCTTCCTGCAGAGTCCCATTCCAGGGGACTTGTGAAGCTGTTCCTGCACCTTCCCAAAGGATGCTTACACGAAATCAGATGGCTCCAGATATTTTCTCAGCATCAACCTCGTCCCTTAACTTACCTTAAGGAGCAGCCTAGCTCTTTCCAATAGCTACACAGAAAAATCAGACTACACTGTACAATTTACTAAGCCTCAAACCTCTTGAACCCCTTTCTCACTGACTTACCTTGTGCATGTTTTCAGTCCTGCCCCACAGATCCGCACAGGAATTGTAGAGAAAGCAGCAGCAAGGACCACAGGTCTGGCTTACCTGAGCACATCACCTGCTCAGCTCACACCTGCACCAGCCACTTGGTCAAAACTGCTGCTCCTTCCCTCTCCCTTCCTTAGAAGCAATGGCTGTATGTGATTCTGCAGCTGAAATTAAAAATGGCCTCTTAAATTTTCACTTGGGTTGACCTCAGCTAACCTGCACCCAGACGTGGTGGGTTTGGTGATTATGTCCATGCTCACAAATCCAAGTGCAGCCCAGGTGTGGCTGAGTTCTTCCTCGGCCCATCAATCACTGCTCCTTGCTCTGTCTCTGGACACTGGCCAGCCTCACCAAGAGGCTGTGCAGAGTAACTCTGGGGTTGTGTAAAACCTGAGCAACATTTAGATTTGCAGGTAAAATATTTTCACTCTGTCTACTTAACAATTTAGCATGCAGTTATCATCTTTAAATACAGTTGGGCAGGGAACTAAGATGGATAATGTTCTTATTCTTCAAACAGTTACTAACAAATTATAGTAGTGTACTAACATTAGAGGTATTTTTTTCTCTAGCTTCATGATCATCCTCTCTGACTGTGGCTATCATGTACACTGGTACTGGAGCAGCGTGCTGGGCTCATTGAATTTACACTTCATCTCCAAGGTCTGCTGCAAAGTCTCATGACCAGCCTGAAAAAAACAATACTTAATTCTTTCATAGATGTTGACTCTGACGTACAGATCACTCAGAAGAAAAAAAAAAACCTTATGAAAATTGAAAGTGATAAACAGTACCTATATATGAGTAATGATTCAGAAACAATATAAAGCACATAAAAGGACTAGTTCCCTACGAAGGAAAACACAAAATACTAACACTCCTGCATGAAATGAAATTAAGCCAGAGAAGGTTTAAGCAGCATTACAAAATCAACATCATTTTAATGTCAATGACCAAATCTGAACCTGGTTTCAGCCACCCTCCAGGTTTTTAGCATATTTTAGTAATTCTTTATCCCAAACATACCTGCCAAACCTGCCTGGATGCATTTAGAAAAACTCAGATGTGGCTGTGCAACAAAATATCTGATTTGCACATGCAAATTCTCATGAAAACCATGAACAGACAATTGATATAGACAATTTTTCAATGTGTGCTCAGAAGCTGACAATTTAATCATTTTAAGTGTAAAACAGCCTTTTTGTTACCGCGAAACACAAGGCCTGTCATGAGGTTATAAATGAAACACATAAATTGCTATCTGAGGAGTATGAACAATCAAAGCCAAAGAACACCAAGGCCCGGATGGATTTAAAATAAGAGCAAGGCTGGCACAAATCAGTAGTGGTAAACAAGAGTCTTCAAACCATTTAAAGGACAAATCTCTCTGTGTGCATTTGACTACACATATCACCATATTAAACATGACACTTATAGAATCACAGAATGAATCTCTCTCTCTCTGGAGGCAGGGTGCCTCTCTCTCTATTCAGGCCTCCCACTGGATCACAGCTGTCTCTGGCGTCCACCCGCTCCAGCGTGAGCACTTTCCCCACGGGCTGCGAGTGGATCTCTGCATCCCCCGTGGACTTCATGCATTCCAAGGGGACAGTTTGTTTCACCACAGTCCTCACCACGGCTTGCAGAGGAATCTCGGCTCCAACGCTTGAAGCACCTCCTCTCCTTCCTTTTTTCCACCGACCTTGGTGCCGCCATCTTGGTTTCCCTCACATGTCCTCACTTCCTCCTCTTCTCCGACTAGACCAAACTGCTGCTTGTAGGTACCATTGTCAACACGTTCCACTAATTCAGAGATTCTTGCAGGATCCCACAGCGCCGAGAAGTC
>VZSE01011740.1:562123-699341 GCA_013398275.1 Promerops cafer | reverse complement strand
GTTTTGATTTTCTTCTTAAGTGTCATCACAGAGGCGTTACCAACCTCTCATTGGGCCAGCAGCATGTCCATCTTCAGAGCCATCAGAGATTGGCTCTATCAAACATGGTGGAAGCTTCCAGCAGCTTCTCCTAGAAGCCACTTCTGTGGCCCTCCCTGGCTACCAAAAACCAGGCTGTGCCAAACCAACACACAATAGGTGACACCAAGGCTCATGTTCTGGGGTAATTCAAACTGCAAATAACTAACAGTGCCCAGAGAAAAAAGGAGTGAGGAATAAGGAAAAAAATATGCACGTTTATATGTTTAATTCAGCCAATCACATAGTATTAGTATACTTTTTTATTAAATTTTTTTTCCATTGTTCCTAACTAGAGTTTTATGGCTTCTCTATACAGGGGTTGTCAGTGACAAAATTCAGTAATATTCTGCAGTATGTGACTTCAAACAGGCTTAAACAAGGCTCTGTAGACAGTGATACTGAGGGGTGCCAGAATGATTGCTTTCACTCAGCTTTCAGGGAATCAACACTGATTTATGACTAAAACCAACTGCATTGAAATCAAATGGAAGTCAGACTCTGCCCACAATTTTACATGCGTTACGTGCTGGGAGGTGATGGGGAAAATGGACCATTATCCATAAGGCACATGATTGCTGAAATAACACCAGCACTGCAAAATTAGATGATGCTGACCCTGTGGTGAGCAACAGTCTCCTCCAGAGACTTTTTTGCTCATCAGTTGCCTCTTCTGCAGATCCACCTTGTTTTCCCCAGGTTTCTCATTACTCGGATCCCAGTTTGGGGCTTGTGGAGATAAGGCCAGCCTGAGCTTCCCACAGGAAGGTCAGTGTGGATGTGTCAGCTGGGGTACATGTTTGGAGCAGGTGGAATTAAAAAAAAAAAAGAGCAAAGGCTGACACTTCCACAGAGCTTAGAGCACAAATAACACGACAGTTATTTAGCAATCTTGTCATTGCAGGCAAAGTTACAGCTGAGTCCTGATGGTGCTTTGATTTTAAAGCTCAATCCTTGTAAACACATTGGCTGAATTAAGGATATGGATAAAGGCAGTTGGGAGGCTTTTCCCCTGCAAAGAGCAGAAAACAGTTTGTCTTGAACAAATTAATCACAAAAAACATGCCCCTATTTAAACAATTATTTCCAAAATTTTGGAAGGGATTTCATCTTCCCTGGAACTCAATATTACATTTGGGTTAACAAGCACCAGAAGTAAAACCAATTAAAATTTTACAGTTAGTGAGGACAGAACCAACAGGATATAACAGCCTTCCAGATTTTCACTGATATGGTGATGAAACACAAATATTTATGAGCTGAACACTGCCTCCAATATCATTCAGAAAGAGTCCTTTTAGTGCTCCAACTAACCTTTCAGGATTACAAGAGAGGAGACTTGCTACAGATAAACTCTGCACCCTAGCTCACCCTGAAAGTACTTTATCACCATGTGTATCTCTTCTTCATCACTGTTAGGCAAAGGAGAATGAAAATGTGACAGGATAATGCTGCTCATAAAAAGAAAGAATGAAAAATCTGGAGATAATTGGAAGTGATGGATCACACTCATGCCATGCTGATTTTTGCCTTTTTATTTTATATATTCTCTGTATTCTTTACTCGTGTATTTGTGGCCTATTACTATATTACTGGGTTGTTTGCCCAGTAGTTTTTCATGTTCTTTCCCTAGGCAGAAATACAAAACAAGTTCCAAGGGTCCCTATCCTATCTTGGTTCTCCCTGGCTACCAAGGTTGAGAACAGCTCTTTGAGCCACTTTTTCCATGAACACAGTACAGCCATTACCAAGGGGGATGCTCCAGAAAAGGGCTGAACCAGAAGGGGGGAATTATCTCATCACCTGTGCTTCTAATTGGGAATTCTTGCCAATTATGCTAATTTGCTAAATTTGTAGAAAATGTATTCAGCCTGTGTGGGTGGGCTTTTGTGGACATTTTCCATATCTGCCCCTAGAAGCCTCCAATAAAGATCAACCTTTATATTACCTCCTATACTAATATTATCTTGAAAGTGTGTGTTGTTTCATTTATAGGTTCCTTAAGGCATCAAACTACTGCACAGAAATATGCAAAAGAAAGCCATATTTACATCACAGCATTGAGGCTGGTACATTATTAAAAGGAACAGCCTTGAGCTCCTGATAGAAGAACAAAAGATCATCTCATTCACAGCCAAGGCACAAGAAGGAACTGCTTGCCAGCATCTCACAAAGTCTATGACCCAGCCAAGAACTGAGCCCAGATTTCTCAGTGGCAGTCCAGCATCATGAACACATCCTCCCCATCAAAGGAAGGCTGGAAGAAATGCCCTGACAGTGCAAATACATACAAGAAAATTAAATCTACCTAATCAAGAGAACACTCTTCCGTGTCTGTGAAATGTATCACTCCAGGTCAAGAGGAATTTGTCTCATCTCATCAATGTCACACATATGCCTCACACTGCTCTACACTACCTCAGCAATCTGCTGGAACCTGGAGAGAAATATGACAATCATGGCACAGCACTAAGCACTCACCCAAGGGCATCTTCCACAGGGGAAATGGGGTCTGCCCAAGGTTCCACACCAATGCCCTCTCTTCCCTCTCAGAAATAACCTGTGCCAGGTGACACTTAAGAAAAGAGGAGGAGAGAGTGAGAAGCCAGGACTGTTCAATATACAAATGCAGGAAAAAAAACTGAAATAGCTACAAGTGCTGCGTTCTTGTCTGAGGTGGTGCAGGACTTGGCCTTTTTTTCCTGCCCAGGTAATTCCCTACTCTACATGGAAGAAGAAGGTAGGTGCTGCAACCTCTAGAAAACACAAGCAAGAAACTTCATCTTAAACTAAGGGAAGGAGATTCCAGCTTGACCCAAAGGGAAGAACTGAAGGTTACTTGTGATGCCGAGCGAAATAATCCTTTAGAATTGCTGTACTGTTTTGCCCATTTATCAGCCTGCAGTTTTGTTCTACTTTCATAAATGAGAATTTGTTTTCAAGCACATTATTTTGTGTATCTATCTGGGTGGCATATGAATTGAAGACTGAAGTGTGTCACAAAGCCACACCTCACCTCTGGGGTGGCTGCTCAGCTTAACACCTCCTCAGCTCACATCAGCCCACAGGTGCCAGACAGCAACAGCAGGATTCACAGGCAAGGTAAGAAGTGCAGCACTTGGGAGAGGAATAGGAGTTTTCTCATCATCAGCAGTGAGAAGGAAACTCATTAGATGCACTCCAGGAAAGAGGGAAGTGCACCTGTAAAGCCAGGGAGTTTGTCACAGTTGCTTAAACAAACTTTGAACAGAAAACATGCTTTGCTTTAAATTCTACTGTAAGGGACCACCATTTGTGCAGTCACTGAGAAAACAAGACTAAAATGCTTTTAATACCTGTGAAGACTGAAATGAAACTATACAGAACAATGTCAAAACATAGGTAACAAGGAAAAAAATATTTTCAACTATAATTCCCTTAACCTGGATTGATATAGAATATCCAGGGACAAGTTTCCCAGGGTGTGTGTGGGATTACACGCAGGACTTCTGCAGCACCAGTCTGACTTCAGGGAGCATCTCCCCAGGTACTGCTTTGCCAGTCGAGCCATGAAAAGCTGGCAATGCACACAGGCACTTACCATGAAAAGCCCAGGAATATGAAAGGTGGCAGAGAGTTTTGCAGAGCAAACCTGAGGCACTTGGGATGCCACACCACAGGCATGCTGCACCATCCCTGCCTGCACCCCCTTTTACCTGCTGGGAAAAGGAACACCAAATGAGGAACGCCAGAATGATGCTTTCCTTGTGATGGACTCCAGATGGGGCTTCTTAAGTACCTTCTTAAACTCACTTCTGACTTTTCTGACTCTCACAATGTGCACAGCATGAGGTGCTTTTGGCACACACAGATAGCTTGGTGTGGGATAATTTGCTACACCCAGAAATATCACTGTTCACCTCCTGATGGCAGCTGATTTTGCATCGTTCCCCTGGCACTGAGGACAACTGGGTAATAGAATAGCCTGGAACACCAAGGAGCACAGATAGAAAGTCTGTTAAAAGCAAGGGAAGTCTCCTAAGTGAGTTACAAATCTACAGTCGCTACAGAGTCCATGAAGGACAGACAGTGAAGTTCATTAAAGAGCTCTCAGCAAACATTCCTTGTGTCAATTCCACTCTGGAGTTATCCTCAGCTTCCATCTATGCTGCCTGTACACCTGGTTCTTCTGGGGTGTTTCCAAGATGAGCAGCTCTCAGGAAAAGGCACTGCCTGCGTGCTCTGCCCAGGACATCAGCACCCTCAAAGCTGTGAACCATCCTGGGGCAGAGCCAACTTAGAAGAGTTTGAGTTTCTCTAACCTATCCCTACCTCACAGCAGCCACTCCAGCAGCTGAGCTCAGTCTGTTACAGCATTTCTCTGAGAAAACAGCATTGGATCTGGGCTGCATCAGGGAAAGACACGTTCATTCTTTTTGCACTCTCCATCCATGAAGACAGTCCCCTCTGGGCCAGGCTTTGAGCATGATCACTCCAAATATACACATGTTGAGGAATGGCTGGACACAATCCTGCTTTTTACCCACAGCTGCTCATTTTCCATCAGTCCTTGCTGCTAAAGAAGATGTGGCTGCCTCCTCAGTCACCTCTAAACATCTGCATTGATCCCCTTGTACCTGCCTTTAATTATCAAGGTTGCTGAAGTTCTCCAGATAAACAGAAAATCTCTTCATATGGAGTCATCCCCCATGCACAGCTCCCCTTGTGACAGGAGTAAGAGGACTGAAATGATTCTGACAGCTGTGCACATTCAATATAAGGCAGAGCCTTTAAACTTCCCCATATTTCTCTTTTGGTTTTTGTTTTGTTTGGTCAGTTTAGTTTGGGTTTTGGGGTTTTTTGCTGTTTTTTCTTTCCTTTTCCATATTCCTGCACCATGGACAGCATGTGCATTGGGGATGGGCAAATAAACTGTGGCAGTGAGTGAACAGGCAAAGGAATGGGGGCTGAGCCATTTGCCACATTTTGGATACTACAGGACAAAACCATGCAAAATCTTGGGTTTCTAAAATCTTCATGACTCCACAGCTGCTGCCAAGCACAGGAGTTTGATCCCAGCAGGGAGGAGTATCCCAGAAGAGAGGTGATTGGCAGTCAGACCTTCCTCAGCATCAGTCTCACTGCAGCAACACAGGCCCCTTCCACACTATTTAAAATATCATTAAATACCACTCTTGCCATACAGTACAAATAAATAGCACTAATCCATGCACAGGAATACCTTGGGTTGTCTCTGATACCAGAGCTATAACTGATGGCACAGCAAATGGGGGGCAGTGCTCCTCATAGCAAGTAGCTTTTCCTTGTATTCAACTTCATCACAAGTAGGTTTTTTATATGCTAAATTTATGCAAGCAAATGCTATTTTGGCAAATTCTTTTGTCAGCATTTTTATGACAACGGATACATACAGAAGATAATGACTCCAACTCACTGAAGAAAGTTTGGCAGCACTTCTGAGAAAATTAGATTAAGGAAAAAATATTCTGGTCTGGAATAACTGTCAGTATTTTCATAAAATTATTCATTGTTTCCTTCACTGGGGAAATTTATTGCAAATAAACAAAACAGAATTAAGGAGAAGCAGGTAAGTTTCTTAACAACCTGCAGACATCCCCTTGAACTTTTCCTGCCATTTCCACTCCACCAAGGTATGCAGGGAAAACAAGGTTCAGCCACAAGCTTGTGCAGTGCATGACCACCAGCACCAAAGCTGTTTGGAAGCTTTCCAAAGCCCTGATTCACCATCACACACATCTGTAGCACATTAAGCTGTGCATTTCTTATCTTGGAGCTCTGAAATAAATAATGTTTCCTATCTGACTAAATAAAATCTCATTACTGCTTCAAAAGGCATCACCGTAAGGGCTCGAGACCCAGGCAGATCATGTTAATGGAGCTTCTCAGTCCAGTGCCTTGCAAGGGCAGAATCCCTTTGATCAAGGCTTGGTAGACAAGTGCAACCTGCTGCATCTGGAGTCTGCTCAGGGCAGAGATATTTGGATGCCCTGAGAGCAGGACATCCTTCCCCTGCAATTTTGCAGCACCTCCAACAACTGGTGGCTTTCTGAAGTGGTTTCCAAAGCACACCTGCAGGGAGACCTGCAGCCCTCAGGGCTCTGTCCCTATTTCTCAGGAGGGTGGCAAGGTGGTTTGTTGCCTAGATAGGGCCAGATACCTGGTTTTCAATTTGTTTGCTTTGGTTCTTTTTCCAAATGTGCCATAATCTGTTGATCTGTGTAATGCAGATTACAGACTCTGGTTACACATAAAAATAGCTACTTGCTTGGTTGAAAGATCAGAATCAAGGTTGTCCCAGGTCACAGACAAAAATGTAACATCTTTCCTTAAAAATATTTTAAAAGTAATTAAAATACTGACTTTCATCAACCTGGTGATGCTGCATGAGCTGTTCAAGCTGAGAGATGTTTTATGAAAAATACATCCCGTATTTGTAGTCCTCCATCCACGTGGCATAATCATATGAGCTGGAAAAGTCTCTGCAATTATGATCCCATCACTGTTCCCCCTAATATGTAAGAAAAAAGAACTAACACTTCTTAGTTTGCTTTTGTCAAGATTTTATGGGATCCAAAATGACTACAGCTACCTGGGCAAGATCAGGAAACTGCCACTCAAAATAAGATCAATTGCCAAGGTGACCCAGCTGCAGCAATGCACAGTGAAACAAACCAGAGAAGCAAGTAACAGTTCTCCCTCTGCTCCATCTTCCTGACATGTGTGCCTGAAAGGCCATCTTCCAAACTAAAATTAGGACAAACTACCAATTAAACATGGGCTTTTAGATCTTCATATTCCATCTGAATAATAGAAACAAGTTGGAGTGCTAACATGTTTCAGTGCTTAGTATTTTCACCTTTATTGAGATGAAACATTAAAAAGAAGTCTCTAATACAGATTCAGAACAGTTCCAAAAAATTTACAGCAATTCCAACAATGACCCGTGGATCACAGCAGATTCACTTGGCCACTGTGTTATTAAATAAAGTCACCTAGAGTGGAAAATGTTGCTGTCTAGAAGCCAGATGAGCTCAAAAAGACATCTCTAAGTGTTTAGATGAGGAATGATCTTTATTGACTCTTTCTGGCAGGTATACACAGGCTTGACCTTGACTGGAACCAGTGGTCATCTTCATCCATGCACAGGCTGAGCTGCTCACACACTATTAAAAATGTGTATATATGTAAAAAAAAAAAAAAAAAGCACATATCTTATGGTTTTTATATATAGATAGATATACAAATAATACCCTGGACTTCACAAAATAAGCTTACACCAGGACATGCCTCCCCATTGGCCTCAGCACCATTAAAACTATAGAAGATGTTGTACATTTAATAAGCATGGTTTCACTGCTGTACAGAAAACAGCACACACAACACACACAAAAATGGACACACATCTATTTTCAGCCCACCAGAATAAACAAAAAGATATGTAGAGAACTGGGAAACAGGGAGATAATGAGCTGTCATAGAGAGTAACAGTTTGGCACCAGTGGTGCAGCTCTGAACAGTCACAGTTACCAAATAATAATGTTTACTTCAGCATTTCTGTCAAGATCAACTTGATGCCTCAGGCAGTTTGGGGAAGAATCTCTTAGTCAACAAGCAAAATCCAAATTCAGTTGGAGGAAACTAATTAAACTGAGCATGAAAGTCTTCCAAAATATTAAACTATGTCTGAAAAGACACCTTAGTACAAGTGAACTGACAGGATTTTGGAAAAGTCTCTATTTCTCTGATTTTAAAACACTGGGATCTTAGGCTGTCCAAGAAATGTGTTTTATAGTTCATCTCTTGCAATAAAGCCATCACTGGGGAAACATAGCAGTAACATTACCTTCCCAAGAACCCTTTCATGTCGTTTCTCTCATATAATGCCTGCTACACTTCTGGAGATGTGACCATAAAGGATGAAAAGTCACTTTAAAGAAACCTTCAAGGATCTTTTAATTGGTTTTCATTTTACAGAGTTTTGGGACTGTACATTTTACTCTTTGAGATGCACAAGGATCCCGACTGCAGCCTGGCTGAGTCACTCTTTGGCTCTGCAGGGGTGAACACCACCCTGAACAGTGGCAGCTGCTCATCCCAAACCACTGCTCCATATGTGCACCATCCTGGCAGGCTCCATCTGGCTGCAGGAAGGGCCCTTACAACAAAAAGGGTCAGTGACTCCAAAAATCCCCTAACCAGGCAAAGGTTTTCTTCCAAGTTAGACTCTGGCAAGTACAGCAGGTATGGGTTAATGCAAGCATGCTGTTATATTATTTTTAGTTGGTTCCCTGTGTAAGATGATCCACATACTCACCAGTGATACAAAACTTAAGAATTCTGATATGTAGAAATGGCATTTATTTTCTCCAGAAAGAAGATAAGAACCAGATAAGAAGCCAGTTGTACTTGACCCCCATTACAGTCTGTTCTTCCCAAAATTTTTCATCCTTTACAAATAACACTCCCCAGGTGATGTGAGAGGAGGGGATCTGCTAAATTCGAGCAGCAGGACAAAGGCAGAGATGGTGTCAGGGACATGATCCTGCCTGTGCAGACACGGAGCCACGGCAGAGTCAGGATGCTCCTGCTGCTGCACACAACTACCCCAGACGGGTTTTATCCCGGCAAAACCCCGGAAAACAGTAACTCTGACGTGGAGCATTTTGCCCCGGTCAGAAAACCATTAACTCTGCAGCAGCCCATTCAAAGGGCAGTGACTGAATCTGGGTCAGGCGGCGGAGCCCGGGTTTGGCCAGCGCCCGCCACCAGGTGTCACCAACTTCTTGATCAAGGCAGCTCTGATCCCAAAATGCGGCTCTGTCAGCCTGTTTATCACTCACGGGGACTGAGTCACACGTACCACCCATATAACCAGAAAAGACCGGCACTTTCCCCTCCAAAACCGCATGCTGTTTGTCTCTGTTCCCGTTCAGGTGTTTCTGGTTAACTCCCCTGTGTTTGCAGTCACCCCGACAGCCTGTCACCTTACAGAAAAAGAGACCCCAGCCCCACTGTGAAGTTTAAGTCCTGTTCCCATGAAGGATGCGGGGGCTTGAGGTTGCCATGTGCTGTCTCTGAACAAGGAGACCCAAGCCTGTCCCAGCCTATATGGAAACCTTCTATTCCACCATTTGCTACCAAAAAACAACCCACTGAGCAGTTATGGTCTAGATTTCCAGAGGGAAAATGGTTTGGGTCAACCCAAATTTCAGCTGAAGAGCAGATAGCTCCCAGATGTGTAAATCAAGGTATAAGACATGAAAGTTAAAGAGCATCTTGGAAAAAGATAAGTGACAACCGTAAAAAACACCGTTACTCATCCTGATGTCAGAGCAAATGATGCTGCCCAAAAAGTGGGAGCAACAGAAAGAAAACCTACTCAGATGGGGAATATCATCTTTCCAGTCTCATATCTTTATGTACATGCATGACATTTAACAATCATGTAAGAACTAGAGAGAAAGCATGAGTTACTAATACTTCTGCATCAGTTACAGAACTTCTGAAAAAAAACTTATCACAGGAGATAATCTATGCCAGACTCCCAGTGAAATGTCATGCATGGAGCAGGGACACACAAAACCAGCACCCAGCACCAGCACTGGCAATGCTGCCACTATACTCAGTGCCTACAGACATTGCCACACTTTGAAGATGATCAACGAGGAAATATTCTTGCAGCATCTGGGCACTGCCTCAGCATATGAAAGACACTCCCGGAGGGACTCAAAACTCTATTTATTCTGATTTGAGCTGCCATGCTTGCAAATGTCTCTAACTGGCAACAGACCTTCCTTACTGGTCCACAAGCCCCAGGTCCTTCCGTTGAAGCAAGAAAAGCCCTGCTGAGTGAAAAAATGTAGTGGCCTTGAAACCTTCAGAATCACATGAAAATCAGGACTTTCTATTCCCCTTCTCTATCCCTCTGATTATCTGTCCCAATGTCAGAGCCTTGTCAAACACCTCAGAACTCATAGCGTCCATCTGGCAGGTCCTCATGTCATCATATTCTTTCAGATTGTCACTCTAATGTCAACTGAAGGCACCATCACAGCACACTCCATCTATTAGGGTCAAAGAGGATGTTGTCCTTATCTTCATATAAATTAATCCCTGGAATCTGATTTTTTTTTTCAGATTAGGCCTTGCAGATGCTGAACTCAAGAGACAGACACAAAACTAGAAATGTTTTACTTGCTTTCAAGGCATCACTTTACATGGCATCCATATCAGGAATATTTTCACTTTGGATAGACACCAAAGCCCTGTATCAAGTTTAAGTTAAAATCTTCACACCGAGGCTGCAAGAAATGCTTCAAGATTTTCAATTGCATTTAAAAATCTGAACATTTTCAATTAAAAGGAAAGCTGTTAGTAAAAATGCTTCCAATCTGTATTGATTCCAATGATATTATGTAAAATTTGCAGACCAACCTTGCCTAATAGCAATGAAAAATCTCAAGAGTATTGTACAAGATGTCAAAAAAACCTTGTAATCTGGGACAGCAGAGATTTTTAGTCTCAAAAGCAGAGGTGCTGCCTGTGGTTTTAGGACAGGCATATGAGCTGAACTGTGCTAGTGAGATCTTCGACAGTAAGTGACCTTGGTGTGTTCAGTTCATGTATCACCAGGAGTCACAAATATCTCCCCTCCCTCTGGTTCTCTGCAGAGTCACACAGATGCTGTATTCTGCACAAGGATTCTGCTGTGCAAAACATCAAACACCACAGAAATGCACAGTGAGTGAGGCAGAAATGTCCCAGGTTTGGTCCTGCTCCCACCATGGACCAGGGCATGCTTCTGCACCAGCCCAGGATGAGGCCCTTTGCACAGGGAGCCTCAGAAAGGGCTGAGCCATTTTCCCAGGAAGGCATCTCCTCCTCTGCCAGTGCCTGGCTCAAACAAGCAGAGGGCTTGTGCTCTGCCTTGATTTTTGCATCTCATTATCCCACTCTTCACAGTGAGCAGATGTGAGGAAGCTTTTCACTTTTTGGAACATTGCTGCATCCAGAGCAGGTAGAAAATACTGCACAGCACCAGAAAACTGCCCAAATACATCAAAGTGCTATATGCTCTTATCCTTTAACCCACGGGTTTAATCTAAAAGTAATTCCAGACTTCCTCCTCAGGAGCCCTGGATTAAATTCCCAGCTCAGGCACCCATTCCTTGCATAAGCAAACACCAGCCTTTCCTGCCCCTTGCTTTCATGCATGAAACAGAGGTGGTGACTGTTTCTGTAAAGCAGGGAGGATGCTTGGCAGCCCTTACAACAAGCCACATTTCAATACAGCAAAGGGTGAAGTTAGTGCCTAACTCACACTAAAGGGTTTTAATTGTGTTTTTATCAATGGTGAGGCACTGCAAGTCAAGAGCTGTGACAATATACCCTAAATCATACAGGATTACCACATTGTGTCAAACAAACATATAATTAAGCAGCTTTAATATGTTAACAGTTTGGAATCAGATTAGTGTTGTATTAGGCTAATAGAGTTGGTCCCCATTAATCCAGATGAATTGCTGAACTCTGTTTACTTGGATTTTTTTTCCCAGAAGTTTAAAAACATAAATCTAATTCTCAGCAGAACGTGCACATGCTGCAGGGCGGGATGAATTCATGAAGATATCTGGGCACGTGGATAAACCAAGTGCAGCTTGACTGGTTCAACCACACAATGAAGAACTAAACACTCGAATCCCCTGGGATGAGATTTTGGTACCACAAGAAGAGACAATGTATCTGAGCCCTGAGAAAGGTGCCGAGGCACCTCTCCACATTTGCAAATGGCCCTGAGCACTGGGTGGCTCCACACACCCCCAGGAGCAGTATTAGAGCCCACTCTGCAGAAAGAGTCCACAGAGGTAATGCTGCTTGTGTATACAAAATGCAGGGATGCAAGGCACAGGTGCATGTAAAACCTGCTGCCCAGCTTCCCTGGGCTACCCAAGCTTTAAATACAGAACTTCAGGGATCACACACATCATGACAGCAATGCTGGGATGTCTGCACATGTCCATGATGCACGATCCCAAATACAGGGCTCAGAAAAGGTCTTGATGATTCCCACTCACACAGCTTACTCTTAAGGATGCAAGGAAGCATCCAGGCAAAAAAAAATGTGAATAGTGGGGCATGGAGGGCAACCAAGGCCAACCCATACTGCTCACGACCTGTACAGCACTGATGAGATTTAATCCAGCCTCATCTAATGCAGCCTGCTAATGGCACATCCACACTCCAACAGCAGAGTGAAATCTTGTGACATTAAGGTTTGGCTCAGATGTCAAACCAGAGGTGACATTTCAAAGCCAGACACTTCAAAGTCATTCCTACACATGCGCTCTCTACTTAATTTCTGTATGTGTGCATGCACGTGTATCAGTAAATACATACATTTTCTCCCTACAGATACGTAAAAAATATATAATCTATCACAGAATGGCTTGGGTTGAAAGGCACTTTAAAGATCTTCTAGTTCCAACCCTGCTTCCATGGGCAGGGATGTCAGCCACTGGACCTATATATAGATATAGCCTATACTGCAGCAGGGCAATGGCAGGATTTTACCTCTTAACTTAATATGGTTAAGGCAAACACACATATTAAAGATACAGTTTCTTTTCAGCCAACTCCGTGTTGCTTCATAATTGCAAAACATGGGCTAGATTTACACAAAATCAATGTCTACTTGTCTTAAACTGATCAATTGTCACATTTTTCTATATCCACGCAAACAATTCATTTTAACAGTCATTTTATGCTAATAAACAAGGCAGTTTCTAAGAAGACAAATTCTGTTACTGTCTACATTCAAGGTACCACTCAGCCAGCAAGAGAGGTTTGATTTATATTGCATGAGCATTAGGGAGTCACCCAAGCACCCATAAAACAGCTACACATGTAGAGGCTGAGGTCCAAACACTTAATTTACCACACTCATTCCAAGACAAATCCTGTGGTGCAGAGGGCAGGATGCTGTAGTCACCGGACACGTGGACACCGAGCTTTTATTCAAGGCAAAATGTTATTCTCAGCAGAGAGTACCAGGCCTCGATTTACAACATATAAATCCTAGTTCTCGGTGTTTATGCTACTGGGGACAAAATGGTTCCTTAAAAATATTGCTGGGAAAATGTCAAGCAATGAGTTATCTGTGATAGAATGACATGGAGACAAGAAGTTTTTGTTGAGAGTAAAGTGGCAACATAAAGAATGCAAAAAGGTCTGGACAACACTGTTTCTTCTGAAGTCTGAAGCTCAACACTAAAATGAAAACCCACTTGCATCTGTCCCGTTTACCATGGAGTCATAAGCAGCAGTCAGATACTTTTGGTTTGCCATCAAGCAGTTATTGATGTGTAACTCAATAAAATGAAAATATTTTATCACAGAGACTTCATCAAGCATCCTTGTACCACCAGAACACAATGCTGTGCCAGAGCAATACGGTTTACAACTTCTCTTCACATTTATTGGTATTTACAACATGCAGCAGTAAGTGACACAAAAACCCATGGCCACCAACACTTATCTTCAAGGGCAGCTTCCGAAACATTTGCAGCTCTGCCCCTCCTCCCCACACACTTTGACCACCTTCTGATGGCCAGGCATGTTCTCTCATCAATAGTAGCTACAACACTAGCACTGAACACAGTGCTGCACATGGGCATGTCCCCTCCAAGGGACAAGAGACGCCTCTCCATTTGGGAACACACCTTTGACAGGGCGCACTCACTCCTGTCCCCTCTGCCCTATAGCTGATACACAGGTGCCTGTTGCTTCTGGAGGAAAACAGCAGCACCCATGAGGAGGCTCTGTGCAAACCTGTACTCTCCAAGACCTGGCATTTCTTCCAAGACCACCTTGTGAATCCTGTTCCTTCCCAAGAGCTGCCAGCCTGATCTGTGCCCCTTCCTTACCATTCCAACTGCCATGAGGAACCTGCACAGAGCCAAGGCTGTGAGCTGCTGGCTCCTCAGTTTTGTCTTTGCATTTAAATGCCTCTACATTTCTTCACTCTTCAGCAGATAAAGCCACATGTCCCACTGGGACTGTGACAGTGCTGCCATCAGCCACATCATTCTGAAGGCTCCTGTTAGTGGGGTCAGTGGAGGGAGATGTTCCTGAGAATTCCCCCAAACGCTGTTGGGACAGCAGAAGGTCCATCTTCCCCTCCCACCAACAAGACTGAGCCCCAAGAGGAATTGCCATTGATTCTCAAAATACACAGGTCTGTACTAGCCCTTTCCTTTTCTATTAAAATTGAAATAATGTAGTAAATGATGTAGCTGGAAAGTTCCAAAGAACCATTATTGTGGATGTGTGTTTTTCCCTTAAAGCCTTGATTTGTCCCACATAGTTGTAGACAGGAAGGGATGACATGTTCTCTACAGAGATTTATTACATTGTCAAAATCCTTGCTCTGAGTTTTCAAAATGAACAGTTTGCTTGAAAAATACTGTGTTACAAAATTTATACACACATGAAAAAGACAGTGAAACTCATCAAAATCAAAGTACTTCAGTTGACCAGATCTGAGTTTTGGGTGTTGGTATCTTTTTCAAGGCAAACAGACTTTCAAGATTTAAACATTCCTTCCTGACTCAAAACAGACAAAATTTTGGCAGTCTTGCCTTTTTTCAGTGAGACGTGAAGGCTGTTTCAGACGTGGCTTTGCCAAGCATCACTGAGGCAGAAATTACCCTCACGTGTGAGGAGAGGGCAGATTTTTCTCCTCCCATGCCCCACATTCTGAGACAACCCCTGAGAACATGGTGGTGGCCACAAAAGGAAATGCCCAGCTGTGGCAACCAGGGCCCCATCCCATCCCATCCCATCCCATCCCATCCCATCCCATCCCATCCCATCCCCTGTGACCTCCTGGCTCTTAGAGGGCTGGAAGCAACACGAGGGTCACCGAAGACTCATGCTGCTGTGGAAGCACAGCACCAGCACCTCTCACCAATTCCTTCCTTTTCTCACAAAACTGCCTTTGCTTCTCTTCTTCCCTCCATGTTGGCAGAGGAGCTTTGTGCTCCCCAAAGGCTGCAGTTCTCTGCAGGGTGCCTGCAGCCACACCAAGTTGGCTCATTAGCTCAAACAGCTGTTCTCCCCTTCATGCATCCAAACAGCAGAGTTATTTTTAAGTGTGCCCATTACACCTGAAAAACCTCTTTTGTCTCCCTCTTGTACAGCAGTTACTCTTCACACCAGCACTTTTCCATACCTTTCCCTGCTATCAGAAAATTTAAAATCCAACACCAGGCAGGACAGTTCTCCTTGGCCACCTCTTTTGCTGTTTTTGCGAGGTGTGGCCCAACCATAAATGTATATTTTCACAAATAGTGCTAAATCTTCACAAATGCAGAATATTTCAGCCTTTTCAGTGTGGCTGCTAACAGATTTATCACCTTCATCTATTACCTGGCCCATGACACTTAAGATTAATCCAGTTTGTTGTACATTGAGAAGCAGACCATGCTGAAGATGAGTTTTCCCCAGAAATCAGACTTCTAGCAGCATGCAGGAAAAAGGAAATACAAGGACACCTGACAACCACCCTGCTATCTCGAGAGAGCCAGGCGTGGGTGTCCACCACATTCCAGCATCCAAATGGCTCAATTCCCAAGGGGAGACCAAAAGTCCTTACAAAACCCACCACAAACTTCACAGTCTTCATGCTCAGCCTGGAAGAAACGGGTTTGTTTTCCTCATAAGCTTTTCCTTCTGCACTTGAAACATGTAGGAAATACTGTGGTGCCTCTGGAGCCAGGATGCTCCTTACACTAGGATCATGAAACCCACAGCCAAACATTTTATCCCACAAAGAGGTAGAGGTTGTGGCCACCATCCCCAGCCCGACCTCCTCTCTTTGGCACTATTGTTTGAGCATAATGAGACTTTAAATCATTGCTTTTAAGACTCTGCCACTTTCAAAAAATCAGATGGCATCTTGGTTTGGTTTTCTATTTTGGGAAGAAGGAGGGAGGCTCTGATGTTGCCAAAAAAAAAAAAAAAACCCAAACCAAACAGCCACATAAAAAACCCCACATTTGCTTATCAATATCAGTAGCTTGAACTAGCATTTTATTTGTGTTTGTATACAGTGACAACATTCAGGTGAGATCAATAATAAAGTACTAAGTGTCACAGGTTCAGAAGTAATGTTTTCTAGGTAAAAAGCATTTATGAAGAAAAATCGGCATCACAATTCCATTCATACTCAAATGTGAGGAAATGAGTTGGCACAACCGACAGCTCCATCTTTTTGACATATTTGTACTTTGCTTTTAAAAAGTAATGCAAACACAAAGTAAAAATGTTCAACACAGAGGATAAAGAAACACACGATCAATGTCTCCCACTCCCCACAGCTGGAGGCGACACATTCCCTCAAACATGGTATTTATCTTGGCATTTCTAAATTATTCACTGTTATTACTATTTTTTTCCCTAAATACACGCCAAAGTATTACTTTCCAAATTACTGGCCTCTATTGTTAGTTACCTGCAATTTTTCATCTCCTGTGCAAGTCAGGGCAGTCACATGAAACTAAAGGCTGAAGCGTGAGGGACTCTTTGTCCATGAAACCCATGGCCCAGAGGGTGCCACAGCTCCAGGACTTCTCCAAAAGCACACTGTGAGAGCTGCTGCCCAAACAAAAGGAGCTGAGATCAAAGGGAGGGGAAGGGAAACCAAGTCATGGGGCTGCTACTTCCCAGGGACTGTCCAGAAGAGGTGGGTGAGCCATTCTAGCCCTCGACTGACCAATTCCCACTTACTCCCACCACCCCAAATGCAGGTTTTATGAGGAATTCATCACCTTGCACATAGCTAGGTGCCTCACATAGCTACAGCCTCTGCAGAACATGTTGTTTAAACAAGGGACAATTGTTTGGCATTTGTGAGAAATGTGGCCAAGCCCCTTAAGAAAATGCTGTTTGGAATCATGTTGATGCATCATCCCCTTGCCACAGTATTTTTAGAGATATCTGTGATTTCTAGCCCTTTCCAGGGCAGGGAAAAAAAATCCCACTTTGGCCACCATTGGCACATGTCAAGGAAAAGCAGCCACACAGGCACCATGAATATGTAGCAAGTGCTGGTACCCTTTTGCTGTAAAACAGAGGGAACAGACACACAGAGCATTTGGATCCAGATCTTCTTCCTCCAGGTACTGACTTTAAACACTTTGCAACAGCTAAAGCAGCACAAGGATTCTACATTCAGCTCTGAACTTCTCCCTAACCTTTGTGGTGGCATTAGCATAAGGCAAGGAGACATATTTTGACTCCCATCTGTGCAAATCCTCCCCGTGCTGCAGAATCAACATTCTGTCAACCAATTATTTTATGCTGTATCACAGCACCGGGGTGTGGGGGGGAGAGATGAGGGGGAATCATCACACCTACAATCAAAAGAGCAAGGTTTTGCAACATAGCATGTACTAAAGATGTCTGTCTTAAGTCAAACTAGCAGCCATATTTTATTCAAGAAGCATGTAAACAAATCTGGCACATTCATTACAAAAAAATTGTGTACCTAGCATGTTCATCACATTTCAGATATTCCATTCCTCCCTCCCCACTGAGCTCCATGGAGACAAGTCAATCAGAGTTAACCATCTGGTAATCCTTAGCCCAGGCTGTGCAGCTGCTACCTACCATTTTTAATCAGGGCTATGTCTTCCATTCATGCTAAATAGGAGGCATGAACAGCTGCTTGGCCAACACTTTCAAGCAAGCGCTCTCTCTCTCTCTTTAGTATTCCTGGCTTCTCTTCATTTCAGCTTTACATTTTGCCCATGTTTTATGAGTATTCACTTCAAAAAAAAAAGTAAATGTGAAACAAGAGGAAAACGCTTCTGGTCATTAAATCTTTAGAGAGTATATCTGCTCTAAACAAGTTCCTGGGGGACACAGAGTCCAATCACAGTCTCTGATTTTAGAAAATAAAGATTATTGTGTCCATGGAAATACCTTGTTTGGGCTTTTTTTAGCCTACAGATCCCTGCAGAATGGTTCTCCATTGCACATTCCAGGTAGAGAAGTTTTAAGCATGTGAGAGGTAGGATAAATTTAAATGAAGAATATATGGATTAATTTTTAAAATGGGGACAGTAATTCCCTAGCTCACAGGGAAGGTTTCCTGCAGGCTTTCCTGTATCCCAGCACCCAAGCAGAAGCCTACCTGCCTCTAGGAGATGCAGGGGAAGGGCACATGCCAAAATC
Source organism: Promerops cafer (assembly GCA_013398275.1). NCBI lineage: Eukaryota > Metazoa > Chordata > Aves > Passeriformes > Nectariniidae > Promerops > Promerops cafer. The sequence continues at coordinate 681,008 of VZSE01011740.1, read as the reverse complement.
ACCACCAGATCAGGCTGTCACCTCCTTTGCTCAGTTCCAGAGGAGGTGCTTCCTTGTGAACCATGCCTTAAGCTTCTCCCATCATCCAAAATGCTTTGGGGTTATATTTGTAGGAAATCCAACTGAATGGAAACCAAATCTTTTCCAGAGATCAAAATACTCCAGCACAGCACAGCACAGCAGTATCTCAGCTGCAACTGCTCCAAAAAGCAGCATGTATCCTGCCCAGGTGATGGGTACCAGCCCAGCTCCATGCTGGGCACACACACTCATCCCTCATCCTCTGCCTTGGATGCATCCAGAGCCATGACTGTAAATCTCTTCCCACAGTAACATGAAAAAATAAACTTCTATCCACTGCCAGTGGCAGATTTGCTGCAAAGTCAGGGAGATGGGTCATGGCAACCCACGGTGATGCCACCTAGTAGGAATGACTCAGAGAGAATTGGTACCTGGCCCAGCAAGATTTCCACCAGGATTTTGTGGGTGCAGACACCAAGGTGCTGGCTAAGCCTGTTTGTTTAGGCCAACTCCTCCAGCACAGGTGCTTCTGTAGAACATGGTTTTTTTACATGTTTTCTTCCTGAAATCTTGCTTCAGCCACAAGATGTTTTACATATACTGGTCTTTCAGAAGAGCAGAAACTTGGGAGCATGGAAATCACCCACTGCCTCTATACAACATGCAACATTACTCAAAATTTATACCCCAACAGCATTAGAGAATGTTTTAACCCTGCAGAACACTGTTACTTGCTCCACCTACCAACAGATAAAACCAACATGAAAGTCATACTGAAAATAATAATAATAATGTTAAAAAACCCATAATGATATAGATGTTAGAAAACATTGTCTTTATTAATGACATGTCACTGGGGATGTAAAATCCTGCATGGCTTAATCAATTAGTTTGCCTGGACAGAAAATAAACAGAGGGTAACACATTTTCAGTATACAACAGTACATAAAGGTTAATGCAATCATGCATTCCTCCGAGCCCACCATGAATTCAGCATTTAACTTCCATGAATTTGCCACAAGTAAAAAAATAAATAAGTTAGATGACAGGATGGTGTTTCATCTTGTGGAGGAAAAATTCCTCCCAAACACAAACATGTCAGAGCAAATTTTAAGAGAAAAATAGTCTGTAACTGTGGTAGAAGGACCCTGTGAAAAATAGCTCTAGGATAATGAGTGCCATCAAATCGATAAGGTCCACTTCTCCTTATGGCCTTTATGCACATATACACAGAAAATTACTGCAAACGTTCTGCTTTAATGGCATTTTAGTTTTTCATCAGAGATAAAAACAGTCTTTGCTGTATCTAAATGTGCAGACTCACTTCAACTCTTACATCAATCAGAGTGAATTGGAAGAATAAAATATGAATGCTGTGTTAGCCCTTCTGGGAAGACTTATTTCAACCAAAAAAATCCTCCTCATGAGTGATGGACCAATGCATGTACATCTCTAGGCAATGATCAGGCTGAGGGCAGTGAAAATGGGACAAGAGAGGTGTGGAAAAAGACAGGGAAAAGCACAAGTGCAGATGATTTCTTGACTGAAAAAAAAAAATGCATAAAAGCGTGGAACAGTATTCTGCCACAAACCAACCCACTGAAAGTGGAACCATGGGCTGTATATATCAAACTGGCCTTTGCTGTCTTCTGCTTGTAGGTCAATACTCCCAGTCTGCAAATCCTGGGTATGTCCTCTGATAACCTCGGATGCACCCTCCCCCTTGTGCATCCCTTCATGCTACGGAAGTGAATACATTTTAAATTTAGGATACAAAACACAGTAAAAGCCGGTCACAAATTTACATACAATAACCAAAGGCAGCACCAAACTAGAAGAGTATTAAAAACCATGAGAGACAACTCTTTTTATGGCACTTGCTCTGATTGTGCCAGCTGCTCTACGGGTAACGCTGAGAACAGCAATACGTTTCCAGAGGTCATGATGTGGCAGAAACTCAGGCTCAGCAACTCTTACACAAACTAGCACATGCCAAAACAGTGCAGAAAACACCTTCTGTGACTGAAGTGAAGCTCAAGAGATGTCCTCAGTCACTAATGCTACTAAGTTGTAAAAAGCCAAGCTTTGCAGCCAAAATACTCTTATGAATTATCCTAAGCAGCAACCCCCATGCTGTAGCCAGCAGTTGCTGCTTCTGCAGAAAAGCTGAATCTCTGATGACTGCTACACAAAAAAGGGACACTTTTTCTGATACGGAACTCTTTCCTCCCCCAAGCCCTTGATTTCACTGCTACAAAATGAGGCAAGGGATGTTACCCCTTCTCCCAGGCAGGGAGGACTCCTGCAGCTGGGAAAAGCTCATGGCACTTAAACCCCTTGATAGGCAAGTGAAATCACTGAAGTACCAGTAATCCTCACTGCAATTAATTCAGTATGGAGCGAGCCCTGGACAGACACACATCCACCACTGCAAAGATTCAGAATGGCTCTGTGCTTCCACACTTGCACATAATGTGCACACCTACCTCAGATTTTAAAAAGTCCAGTGTGCTAATACAGGATGTGCTGGGATGCTGAGCCCCAAACCCATGCAATGAAGGGTTTAGTTTTAGTAGCTGGAAGGGTTTGCATTTAATAATGCAACAGATGGGGGGTTTTTGTCATGAAGTAACACTTTCTTTTAGAGAAAAATCCAATTTTTACAGACCATGGTCACAATAAAGATTGCATTCTTCCTTAGATTTACTCCCAAAAAACCCCAGCCAACTCAAAACCTGCCGGATGTGAGCTATAATAATGGTGGTGGTGATGATTTTGTTTTCTCTCCTCCCCACCAAGTATACTAGTTATGAAACAGAGACTGAAAGGACTGAAAGGGAATTTCAGCATCTTTAATTCAGAAAACAGAATGAACTAGAAATCTGGAAAAATAACTTGTGACTAATATGCAGATTTTATCAGCTTGTAGATCGGAAGCCACAGTTTGCTGGAAGTTGTCTCCTTTTCTGCTAATTTGCCTCAGATGAAAAAGGCACTTGTGTTCTCTCTCTAAATGAATACTTCACCTCAATGCCTTTTGCAGCATATGCTCAAGCTTGCAGTTACTATTGATAGAATGGGAAAGAATGACAATTCTCAAGATTTTATAAAAATTTTTCTTAAGCCAAAATGCTGCAGAATTTAATTTATAATTCAGATATTTACACTCAAACATCAGTCCTGAAATCTTCCCTTGCAACACTCCTACCATAGGTGGAATTCAGTTTTAATAAAGGCTGCAGTGGTGTGTGTTCAGACTGTGGCCTCACCAGAGCCTGTCGTGAAAGCTGTTGATGACCATAAAACAATAGATGTGTTCAGACTATTTTAGGCCAAATGTCCAGTGGGATATCTGAAAGTTGCTAATTTGGAAGAGGATAGACACATGATTTTAGAGAGGGAAGTGTGCTCTGTGGTCATTAGCTGAAATCCTGGGACTATCCAAGTGAGCAGCAGAGGAAGCTGGTTTAGCAAGAGGGCAGAGACTGGGGGAGCAAAGCCTCACAAGGGAAGAATGACCATGCTCCTTGTATCCAGCATTTTTGGAACCCACCAGCCCCAGTGCTAAGGCATTGTAAGGTGAAGTCATCAATCATAATCTGCAAAAGGGGCAAAACCTGCATCATACAGATTATTCCTGCAGGATCAGACTCTCAACCACAGGTTTCTGCAGCAGTTGGATCCTTGGTTTTCTCCATCCTAAAAACCACACATCTCAGAGGGTCTGTGACAGGAGGGACATGCCCTGACTGACCACTACCCCTACCTCAGGTGTCAGTGCAGCACTGGGAGTTTTGAGGAGAAACCATAGGAGATGGTGCATCTGGAACCTGTCCTGTCCCTTCCACTCATCCCTCTGACCCCACAGCCACCCCACAGGAGATGAGGTGTACAACAGGGAAAGTGCAGATGGGGCATTGCACTGCCCATTTCTCTGTGTTTCCACTGCTCTGATTAGAGAATCTGTGAAGGCATTTCTATCAGAAAATGGTAACTATGCCAAACTTTGATCCCATCAGTGTACAACAGAAAACAACTCTGATTTCCATGCTCTTAGGCAAGCAATAAACTAAATGCACCACAACTAGGAGGTACATGCAGATATCTATAGGAATGCCTTTGATACATTTGAGGACTACAACTATGAATCACACCTGGAAACAAAATGTCCATTTCCTAGGTTTTTTCCTAAAGCACCATGGTATGGATAGAGGCAGGTACAGGAGCTCACGCAATCTCTTAGACAAAGTGACTAAAGCTATCCAAATATGTACGCCTGGGTAAGCAACATGATACTGTCATTCAGCTAACAGTACCACAAATGAGAATCTAACACAGAGAATGTATCCCTGAGGAGTGTGAAAATACATTAACTCCTTGATGCTCTTCACAATCTATTATCAGCTACAGGAGGCAGGCCATAGTATCCAAATGCCCAGCATCAAAGATTAAAGTCACGATACACAGCCATAATCAATTTTAATTATAATAATCACCCTGTAAACAGGTCAGGAGCTAATCGGATCAATAACTGAATTCCCATCAAGTGCAATGAGCTGCACATTCAGCAGCTGAAGTTATCCCTGCCTGTGGCTACAGAAAGAGTTTGTTCTCAGCATTATTGGGACAAGATCACTTTTAAATTGGCTGGGGCTGCAGATCCCAGCATTGCCAGCCCTCTGCATCCCAAAGGCTCACTGCAAAGGGCAAGTCTTTCAGAGTGGCTGCACAGAGCTACCTACCCACCACAGAGGTCTTCATTATAATCGATATTTGAAGCATAAAACATTCAACAGCAGGATATTTTAACTCCTAAAACCAGTCAATTATGTTTGCTGAATTAGCCTGTGTGACTGAGTTGGTGAGTGCAAGGAAGAAATAAGAGTGAAACAAAAGCCCTGTTTAAAATAGGTCGCTCCTTTAGAAAATTTTGTAATTACACACTGCAAATACATTTGCATGTTCAATGAATAGTACATGTTTCTTGTGATGAGAAAGCCTGGAAGAGCTTAATCAAAGTCTAGCTTATCAGCAAAGGCTAATTGGCTTCCATAGCACATCATCCATCAGAATCTAGCATTAGTGCAAGCTTCGCCAACCATTAGTTGGCAGAAAATCCCAATTTATTTTGATAACAGAGGTCTTACCTCCGGGGGTTTCCATGACCACATAATCAGGTGGTGCATCAGTGGCCCATCCCGTGCCTTCCAGTCAGCATCACCCAGTTAATCAACTCAACAGCCAGGGAAGATGGGAACCGACCATGATGCAGAGTAATTTGGGAAGAAAGAAAGGTACAAGGGTGATACATAATGAGTTGGAATCTTTTTCTTTTAAGGAAGAGTGCAAAACAGAAACTAATTAACAAACTGCCATGAGTAAAGCAACCCAAAAATGCAAAATAATGATGGACTGAAGTTTTCCCTGCAGCAAGCTGTCATCTCTGTTTGTGAGCTGTAAGGCTGATTTCCCCAGCGTTATGCAAAGAAATGGCCCTTTTTTCTTTTATTTAGACTTCATATTTCAGCTACTGAGTCTTCTTTACACTAAGTTGGGTTTGCAGGCAAGGAATAAACCCAAGCCTTCTATTCCTGGGCATGATCTGCCTATGCAAAAATCTGGAATTATTTTAGGGAAGCACATCTTAGTGCTTCCAGACTTGTATTCCCACCACCACAACACATGACTACAAATGACAAAATCTAAAGAAAGTCAGACCTTACTGAGGGCAGAGGCTGAAGATTCATTTATTAATGTAACACTTCATCCGAAATCATCTTACATCTGTGTCACAGCTTGAAATTCTTATAATCAACCTAGTAAAAAGTATCACAAGATTCTATTGGCTTGGTGCAAGACAACAGCAAGGAGACAGGACCAGAACTTATTGCCACACCAAACCTTGTATGCAGGAAACAGTATTGCCATTTCAATCCAGTGACTAATTCAAGGATGAAGAATCGGGGTCCTGCCAGGATCACCCGTAATCATCTTGTGGCTGTGTGCCACCAGGCCACAGCCAAATGCTGGTTGTTTTGGAGTCTCACACAGCGATCAAAAATGCAATGAGACAGCTCTGCAAGTATTACAGGTCCTTCAGTACAGCACTTATTACTGAGAACCTGAGCTAATTAGCACTGCCCCACTGACAGCACCACACTGGGATCCAACCCATCCCCTCCACACGGTGCTGAGTCGGTCCCTACGGCTCGCCCAGCGCCGGCCGAGGCCTGCTGGGGTGACACGAGGCACGTGCGCCCCAGCTGCGCTTGTCATTCAAATCACCCAGCTACAAAACTCAACTACAGCGGTTAAATACAAGCAAAACAATCTAATTTTGTGCTTCAGAAGATCAACTAAGAGTCCTCTCACCGTCGATAAATCCAAGAGCCAGACCTGGGCGATTGGGACCGCGTGTTTCCTAGGTGATAAGCCTTTCATTTTTCCGAAAGACATTTGAAATAGAGCATAGGAAGATTAATCCTCCCCAGAGAAGGGAGAGTTCACTGACTAATTTCTCTTGCATTTAGATGTAATAATTAGGCGTATTGATTCTTCTGCTTTGTTCCTTACCATTATAATGAAATAATTAAGACAACTTCAAGGAAATATTTGAAAGCTCATTTCACTTTGTCTTCTCAAACGTGGGCCACCTAACACTTACGTGCACACTCACAGGGAAAAGCAAAGGTAGACTCTTGCCTTATTTATCTCCATAATTCATCAGGCATCAACTTCAGGCAGCAAAGTGCTGCCTCAGGCTCCACTCCATTTGCTGCCTATCATGACCATGAACGGCAGCACAAATGAGATCCATCTGGTGTGACCAGGGCACACGTAGCTCTGCTACACTCTCACAGCAGCTTGTTAACCAAGGGGGACTGGAGAGAGGCTGACCCCTCTGAGAGTTATGAAGAAATAAAAAAAGCAATACTTGTAATTCCCCTTGAAGAGCCTCATGGTAGCATTCTTACAAAATATTACGCAAATGTTATTTCCAGTTCAATTTTTTTTAAGATTCTTGGAAGTTAATGGTTAAGTGTCTCTGCTGAAGAGCACTCATGATCTCTCCAATCTCTCAGACAGCAGCACAAGCAGGTTTTTCAAATACAAGTATGACATTATCCGTGAAGGACTCAATCTTTGCATCACAGGAGGAAAACCTTAGACAAATGGTTTGGGAACTTCCTGATGGTCCTCAGGGATGTAAAGCTTGGCTGAATGGATCAGGGCCTGAACAGTGTGCATTGTGCACATCTGCATGGATACTCAGGGAGTGCTGAAATTGGAACAATTATGAGAAGGATGAATAAAGATATTAAACATGCAAAAAGTTCCAAGAAAAACCACTTAAATTGAAAAGGATTTGCTCATTTCTAATTCAACATTACTAATTCAACAGCTGATAAGAGTTCTCTGATCTCTCCAGCATGTCTCAGATTTAAACAATTTTAGGCATTTTGTATTAAATAGCCTTTCAAATATTAATCTTGTAAAAACAGAGGGAAATGCATATGCATTTTAAAACATGCTTGCTTCACACATACCAGTAAAGCAAGCTGATACAAAACCATGGCCTCACAGCCCCTAAGGGGCAAAGGCAATGACCGAAAAGAAAGAGGTCACTCCCCCAAAAGCATGCAGATATGCTGCCCTGGAATATGACACCACATTTGTTAGATGTGGATGAGTGTTTAGGTCCAAAGTGAGCACAGAACTTTCCAGAAGTGGGGCATTTACTGCAGACTGGGATTGAGCACTGGAGTATCTTGACCCAAGAAATGACATCGCAGCCTTCTCCACATTTTGCTCTTCATGTAAAGCTCACCCAGACCCTCGTGACTGATGCAGCCCTGGCACAGTAGGAGCTGTTAATGTTTAATAGGCGTCTCCCATACTCAGTGGTCACTGTGACAGCAGGGAACCAATGTTTATGATTCAACACTTCAAACAGAAATCTTAGATGTGGCTACCTCTCAACAGGAGGAAACATCTGAAGAATGTGTTTTTCTGATATTTTTACTTCCTGAGAAATGAAGGGTGCTTTCTGTATGACTCACATCCATGTTTTTCACTTGTGATATTTTTAAACTCTGAGATCCAGCACTGATTGGAATGCAAAAAGTGTGACTTTTCTCCCGTCCTACCCCAAAGGGCCTTTCAGCCAAGGACAGGTGACAGTAGGAACTGGGAGTGGGTCATCTCCAGGTATACAGTGGAGGTAGAAAGCTTAAAAGAAACAGCTTTAGAATTTATGAATGTCAGCCATATGTGAAAGCTAAAAGGTTTGATGAAAAAGAAGTACACAGACTTCTTCCCTATGAGAACACCATGTGTATTTGAAAACAAACAGAAAAAACCCAGCTAGAATAAGGGCTCCTTTCTCTCCTATCCAGCCAAAAGTATCTTTACTGTGTAGATAAGAGCTTTATTTTAAAAAAGTGCAGTTAATTAAATACATAATTCAAAGAGATATCCTCATGACAAGTGATCCAATGCAGACTGTTTACGTGAATTTCTTCTCACAGCACATTCCTTCCCAAATTCTGCATGCTTATATTAGGGCATAATGGAGAAACCCACGACTGTCCTAGCTGCACCCAGACTGTGCAGATCTAAATTGTCCAGTCCTCAAAGAATCAAAAGATGCAAAAAACAAATACAACAATGATAGAAGAGTTTCAATGCTTTGAAACTGCTCCCCAGAGCTCAGCTTCTCTTTCAGCTTGGAGAAGGCTGAAGGGCTCCTTGCTGGACCAAGGCTCACCATAAAATCTTGCTGGATGAGCTAAAATGTCTTTAGCATCAGGCTGATGTAAATGCTGCCTTTCTTTAGGTACAGTTTAGTTCCTTTAAAAGCACCATTCAAGAGACCTAAATGCCAGCCTCAAGCTCAGACACAAGTAAGTGTTCAAAGGAAATTCACGGGCAAGGTTTTGCTCCGGGCAGAAAGATTTTGCTAATGGTTTCGCAAACCCTTTTCTCTGCAGGAGCAAAAAAGCAGAAGAAAGTTGAGGCAGAAGAACCACACAAGTAGTCAGAACACAATAAAACCTGGAAACTCAAAGGTAAGAGAGGGGATTCTGCCCAGTCAGGGGGAAGGTGGCTGCAGATGCTCACAGGATGCAGGAGCGCACCAGGCTCCTCTGTACTGCCAGTGTGAATAAACAAGAGTGAATCACCAAAATATCTGAAGCAACTTCTTTTAAAACAAATAACCTGCAAATGACAGAAAACCTGACTAATGATTAAGATCAAAAGGGGTAACATCAACACAGAAACCTATTCAGTCTATACAAAAATGTCTCCAGCTCTCCAAGTGACAGGGAACACGCTATTTGCTTTGCAGCAACACAGAACTGTACAAGATACAGAATTTAAATACATTTCCATTCAGATAACTTATCTCTTCCCCTCCCCACCAGCAGCCTTTAAAAGATTCATCTTGAACTTACAGCACTGGAGGGTTTTTTCTTCTCATATTTTTAATTCACTGGCATCATAAAGACCTTTAGCAATTTACAGTGTGAAGAGCACTTTCTCCTCAGATTGCCCTGCTTTGAGTCAGTTTGTACACTGTGGTTACTTCATTACTTACATTGCATTACACAGGGGCAAATGCAGCAGGCACTGCTCTCTGCAGCAGATGTGCCCCAGGGCCAGCACGAGCCAGATGTTTCCCAGGGCCTCACATCAGGAGCAGGGGCTGGGCTGCTTTACCCTCACTGCCCCTCTGCAGTGCTGATCCTGGCACAGTCCTCTTACCTTCCCTTCTGCTTTGAAGGTGGGGTAAATCAGAGAAACTGCAGAGGACACAGCCACATCTGCAGGCTACACTAATAAAGGCATTGTAATTAGCAAAATAAAAAAAAACAACAACAACAACAAAAAAATACCACCTCCACCAAACCACCAAGCCAACAAAGCAAAAACCCCAAACCTGTGGGAGGCTCCCAAATTGTGCTGAACTGCAGAAGGAACACTAGAGGAATCTGACTATATTTCTTCCTGCCTCTTGTCATGATGGTCTCAGCTGTTTGTCCTCCTCTAAGTCAGAGGGATGCAAGCCAGACTCCTCAAACCCTCATGCCATGCTCGCCCCATGTAGTTTTGGTGATAGTTGCAGCAGGGGTAGAGTCAAAAATTGTAGGTTTAGCAACTGTGACCAACCAATGCACAAAGTTTTCACCCTGCCACTCAGTTACTGTCTAACAAAATGGCACCTGGGTCAGAAAATCCCATGGGTTTTCTTTAGACTTGGTCAAAGCAGAGCATTCCCACATCTTGCTGCCTGACTGCTGCTTCTGTGAGATGTCTCTTTTCCATAAGCACTTCCCATCCCTACATGCTACATGTTGGCTTTAAATATCACAGACAAATACAGGTGGTAAAAATCAGAATAGACTGCAAGAATCTCACCTTCCTCTTTGAAGGCACCTGTGCTCTCTTGGTGGGGTAGTGAGCTGCTGCAATGCCAGGAGGCCAGTCCATAGGGAATACGTGACCACTATATGTGGCGTGTTGAATCTGATTTTTCTCTGTACCACCATATGGAACAGAATCTCAGCGGCATCAAACGTTTACCTAAACTCCATTAATGTCTTCTGCAAGCCAATATTTATAGCATACACACCAGTAGCTGCTGTCAGAGTGTGTATAAATGTTAAACTGAACTGTTAAAGAAACATAATGACAGATGTAGAGATGCTGAAGAGTGCAATCTATTCTAATTTATGATAATTTATTTCCATCATCTGGAGCCCTATTCAGAAGGGAAGGCTGAATGCATCCCAAAGCGCATCATGGGGTGGAGTGTAAAAATCCCCAGAAAAAAAAATAAATTCTCTTTTAAACTAAGCAAGAGTACTCTTATCCTAACACCCAGGACGTGCTTAGCAATCTCTCTGTGCAGAAGCAATACAGATGTGGGGTACTCAAGCCCTGCCTCTCGGCAGCCCAGTGACACACGGGTTTCAGCACAATTTGGGAATAGCTGGGAACTGTTTGTCCCATGAGAGATGTCTGATCACTGCTGAGTCACTACTTTTGGGGGACTAAGCTGCACAATGAACATTTATGAGCTCTATCAGAGGCCCTCCAGCTGCATGAACAAACAACGTTGCACCCATGGGTGGCCAGCACTAATGAGCACATAAATTTGAAGAGGGAAAGCCATTTTTAGAAATGAGTGAACTATGCCATGATGAGCTACATGGCAGAAAGAGCTTTTCTATTTGATTTCTCAGCAACACAAGCTGTGCTGGATCAGTTCTGCCATGAGACCTGAGCCCCGTCTCCCTCTCCTGTTGCTGGCATTCTGCTGTGAAAGCCATGGTAGAGAGGGTGAAAAAAAGAGAAGAGGAAAAAAAGCGGTGACAGCACTTGGTCCCTGCCGTGGGGACCACCACTGGGCCGCAGAGGACCTCGGGCAAGGAGCTCATTTCCATAGCATCTTCCCTGCCTGGGAAGCAGCAGTGGCAGGAGGCTCATACCCCGTGGCACAGCCAGCATCCCCCGCATATGTCGGCCCGCCGTGGAGCCAGCTCCCGCTGCCTGCCAGGGCCTCGCAATCTGGACAGGCACAGATTTTGTGCTGGAACAGGCAGAGCTGCCTGCCACGAGTGACAGGCTGCCACAGCAGCCCCGGGACCGCGCGCAGCCCATGGAGCCAACGCAGCGAGACGCGGAGGCTTCGGAATGAATGCTGGTTCTCTGCTGAGCGGACTGCGCTGCCCCTGCACAGCGCTGAAAAGCTCCACAGTCGGCCAGAAAAAGGGCTAGGCACAGTATATGCACAGACTACACCGCCAGCGTGCGCTCATGGACTTACATGTCAGACGAGAATTTTCAACCAAAGCAATTTTCTGCATTTTAGACTCACTTGTCTTTTTCCAAAAGAGTTGTCATCTCTCAAAAAAAATCTTGACTTTTCTTCCTAAGTGCCAGTGCTAAGGGCTTGCAACATCTACCCTGGAAATACCACTGCTTTGCCTTCAGCAAGTTTGGGTTGGCCCCTCACGCTGCCCCTGCTCTGGAAATCAGGTGCCACAGCCAGACTACACCATTCCAATGGGCAGAAGGGTCCCATCACTGACTCCTCCAGAAGGAGTGAGCCTGGGACATCTCAGCGAGGTGTGCAAAAGAGAATACAACCATTTCTCTAGAGAATATCTCTTTACAGGAATATTTTGTGTTGAAACATTATAGTTTCTGTCACAAATATTCCTCCATTTGTGATCTCACCAAAGTGCCAGTTTTCAAAGGAAATTGAGATTAAGAATTATTTTTCCCTCAAGTAAATGAAATTTCTTTTCCCAAAGCTGCTCTACCAACGAGTCCTTTCGATGTAGCAACGACAGTTTCTTCCCTGGCATCTTAGGTACAACCCAAATCACAAAGGACAAATACTCCACATGATCCTCAATCACCTGCTCCAGCCTATAATCCATGGGGAAACTCCTTCCAATACCTTTCCTGCTGCTCTGTGCTTGGCTGCAAGGAAAGCCAGCTGCCTGCCAAATGCTCCCAAACTGGGCACTTGGCTGGGATTAATCAATAAATGTGCCCAGTCAACAACATGCAGCATTGCTTCTGCTCTCTGACTGAAGAATCAAAGTTTATTAATTATTCCACTTGAAATTAAATCCCTTTCACAATAAAATCTCCACTCTTGGCCTCAACTCTCTGAATGAGTAATTCCATCAAGGAAACTCTTCTTGCAGCACTGTTCACAGAAGATTAAAAAAATGTAGTGAATATGTTTAGAGCGAAACTCTACTGAGCTATGCTTGTGAGTAATCCCTCTGTCCACATGCCCGTCGGTCACCAGTTGGAAAAGGCAGCTTGCAATGCACTCAGCACTTGGCAGGGAGCAGCTTTTGCACTTTTATCCATCCTCAAATGCATCCTTGCATCTGCATGAAGATTAGAACAGAACGCTGCTACGACACAACAGCACACACCATGTGTACCAGCTCACCAAGATCAAAGGTACACAGCAGCGAAGAATTTAATTAAAATGTTAAAATTAAACAGGAAGGCATCCATTGTTTAATTTTTTGGCAGGCATCTTCTTTCAAACCGGCTCCTAATTCCATTCCAGCACGCTGACTGCCCTCGGAGATGGCAATCAGGAGAGCTCTGCCGGATTTATCAGCCACTGGACTTGGCGGTGGGGGAATCCCACACTTGCTTTGGCTTTCAAGCACAGTCCCTAAAAAAACACTAAGAGAAACTGCTCAGCTCCAAAGGATAATTATTGCTATATACGTATTCTGCAGTAATAAGCCAATTTCCAGTATCAAACCTAAGCCCCTTGGGCTGGGCATGAGATACACCCATGAGCACCATTCCTCCTTACAGTCCCAACAGGAAGGTGTGACCTTGCCATGTGCAACCACTTCAAGACACCCTTCCCACACAAAGGCTATTTGAAATGGGGTAAAAAACTGATGCAAAGAAGTGGTGTTTTGTGTGCAACATGGCTTTCGTGTGGGGAGGAGCAGGGGTACACAACAATGTGGTTTCAGACTTGCATGCAGGTGGGGGTCTCCTCTTGTTTGGTTTTGCTTTGAGCATACCTCCAGCACACAGCCAGGGAGAAGATTGTTCTGAAAACAGTTCAAGCAATGCTCAATTTTGCTTGTTCAATAACTGTAAGATATTTCCTGGCTTCCTGGGGTATTTTGGGCTGAATGCTCAAGGCAGCCATAGACAATTCAGCCCATCACAGGGAGGCTGAACCAAGAAGCCAGGTGTCTCCTTGGCCTTTGGGAACCTGGAAAGGAAGATTTTGCTACTTCTTTAATACTATTTGGGATGCCACAGAGGCTTTTCACCTAATATGAAGATTGTCAAATGCAGCGTCAAACATGGGGCCCCAATACAAGCACCCAACATGCACATGACAAAGGTTTTGAGCTGGGGCTTATCACTTCAAGCCAAAGATACTTTGGATTTGCATCACCTGAGAAATTACACGGGAGGGCAGAGCATTAACATCAGGAAGAGAGGAGACTGAGGACAAACACCATAAACTTCTCTTTGAAATTCAAAGAGCTACTGTAGAGCTGTTACTATAAATTGCTTCCTGATGTATCAATGATCTTGCCGATGTTGGGTAGCATTTCATTCTGAAATCTTCTGGGCAGAATTTCACCCTCAATACTTCAGACTTTTGAGTACTTCTAGTGAATATTCAGTTAGGCTGTTCACAGCAGGCTCTGGTATTTCTCATTGAATAAAGATCAAGTTGACAGGTTGGGACTTTTGCAAGAGAGTCAAATCAGATTTATTTCTGACAGCAGGTCTGAGAATGTACACCTCTCCTCTGAAAATGCATAACACTTCATTGAAATCTTCCTGCTTCAGTTTTTCTCTTGCTTCCTTAACACTACCTCCCTCCTGCACATTTTAGTTACTAGGATGGGGTCTTCTTATCAAAGAGGCTTCTCCAATCCAGCAAAAGCCCCTGTGCCATGGTCTGATCACTGAAAACATCCTCACTAACTTCTGCCTTGCGATGGCCCTGCCAAACTGGGTTGGAACATCTGCACCAGCACTCTTCCAGGACCTGGAGCCCTCAGAGCTCTCCACGATGTCTATCCCAAGCCTCAGGCTGCAGCACTTTCTGCTCCCCACAGTATTAGCTCACAGGCTCTGCCTCTAACACAGCCTTCTCCCAGATGCTAAGGCATTCTGGAAAAGGCACAGACTTGCTCAGAGAAACACAGTTATCCATCCATTAGAATATCAGAAAAAAAGGAAAGGTAAAACAATAAAGGGCAATGAGCACATTACTTCAGCCTTTCCTGAGCCTTTTTCTTGGGTCATGCACCTACCCCACTGCCTTAAGGGATAAAGTTAACATTCATCTTGTGAGACCTTTCTGCTTTGCTCCTAACACTGAGGTCCATAACATTTGCTTCATGCCACAGATGGCTGCTCATCTGGAAAACCCTCTCTCTTAGGGGCCACACCAGTCTAATCCTCTGCTGATCCTTCTCCCCTGGCAGCATTATGAAAATACTTCACCACAGCAGAACCCAAGCTGTCCAGCACAATTCTGTTCCCTCCTACCACAACCAACCTCTGAGCCTGACCCACAGGAGTTCTCCCTGCACCCTCCATTCCAGCTTAGGTTTGAGCACGTGCAAATGCCCCATCCAAACATCTGGAGCATGCTCTCAGGGATGTGCCTGCACCCACAGGCTGCTGCTGACGCAACACCGAATATTTTTGTTTATATAAAAAATATTCTTTGAGAATACTTCCTTACTTAAATACATTTTATATATCAAAGCCTTTCAATGACATAAATAATATCTACAATTATAATAATTGGAATCCCCATCATTTTATGTGATTTAGGATTTTCCTTAAGAATGGGAAGCACTATTAGCTTTTTTAACTGAGTGAAGTATTCAGAATGGGAAAACACTGCTTCCACAGACAAACTTGAGAAGTCTCTACCATGGCCAGAAGATAAAACTGTGCAAATTAAAGCAAAAGCTTATGGTTTGCCTATATTCAGTATTCTTTTGCTTTTGCCAAAAAGCAAGCAAGCTGTCACCTTAGCAACAATGTCACACTTTGCAGCACATATGCCACTTTGAACAAACACCTTAAACACAGCATCTCCACACTGTATGTTCCTTTCTATAATGTTCTTAACAGGACTCTGTAGATTCCCCCGGGAGCAAAATCCATCAAGACCCCCCTGGCAGCTGCTGGGCTGGACAGACAGACAGCCAAGTGCTGTTTTCCACACTGCACCCCAGGCCCATACTAAGAAGCATTTTTATTCAGTGCCCAAGGGGAAAGCTGGGCTTGCAGAGGTGTGGCTTTGTCTTCCACCACCAGCCCTGTGGTGGTGTTACCTGCCCAGTGTTACCTGCTTTCTGCCTCTCCCCTTTCCCTGCTCAGGACAAGGTCCTCTCCCCCGGAGCAGAGTGGAGAACTTCACCAAGCAACATCTCCTGCCCCTTGGGATCACACACAGTGCCATGAATGCAGGTTGTGCCGGGGACCTGAGCATCCAAACGCTAAAAAGGGTTTTATCAGAAGCACCTCCAAGCCTGTCCTCTCCCAACTGCAACATCTGAATCCAGAGATGTCAACATGCAGGGCTTTTACCCCGAGCTCCAATTATGCAGATGCTGATTTACAGGAGTGATGACTGAAACATCGCCCTCATAAAAATTGTCAAGGAGACTTTAACTGTGTTTGTCTAATAGCAGAACCCTCTATCTCCACACATCTTATTGCTAGTTTGAAAGTCAGATCATTTTTATTCTTCTTTTCATAGAAACCTGGTTTGCATATATAATCAAATTTAGCATTAATGAGTCTCTTTCCTCATCTTCTATTCCTAATGCTTCAAACAGCCACACTCAGATAAGAGCAGCCATTGAAATGGCTTACCATGAGATTTTACCAGTTTCTCCCAGGAAATTTCACAGCAGCAGCACATAACTCCAAAAAGTCCTGCTCCTGGAGCCCTGTCTCCCAGCCCTGTGTGCTAATCCCACGTAACTATTTTATACCAGGTCACACTCTGGGCTGCTTGAGAAACATCAGGATTTAAATGAACTATTAGGTGACCTTTAAAAATCAGCTCTTCCATGATCACAACATGGTCCTAAAATGGAAAATGGTAGGCATTTTCCAGATGAAAGATGTCATTTATTTGCAATATGGTCAGGCACTGCTGACCTTTTCTCTTCCCCTGTATCAGTGTTTGTACCATTTTAACAGCAACTTGCTGATAGGCACAGTTCTCAGTTTCCAACCAGATATGCACACAGATAATCACAGATGTGACCAGCAAAGCAGTCAGCTCTCTGCAGACTGCATAAAACATGGGACCACAAGACAGATTTCCTGTTCTTTCACTTGTGTTCTGGGCTTTCAGCCTTTAGAGCTCCCATCTTTCTTTTGCTACCTTGATCTAAAACCATATATTTTATCAAAGTCAGAGGTTTCAGAATCATAAGACTCTCAGAAGTTGAGACTTTAGGACCACGAGGTAAAACACCATGTAGGCACTGCTAGTGCTGCTGCTGCCTTTATGCCAGTCCCACTGGCAGAGTGACATAAGGCATCCACATCTGCCTTCCCTGAGACTACAAAACCTTTTCAGATCCTTCCTATTGCACACCACAGAGCCTGATGTCTAATGGCAAAATCCACTTCCTGGGTTCTTCATAATAAAAATAACCTGTCTGACAGAGTTCCCTGCCTGCAGATTACCCCAATAAGTGCTCAGAAGTTGCAGGCCCAAAGCCAAGGACAAATGAAGCCTGTTCCCTGGGCTCAGGTCTCTGGATGCTCACACCTTGTTGGTTCATCATGGCAATTTTTGCCTGCCCAGAGCTGCAGTGTATTTTGCATGCATTATGCTAAGCTGCCTATAAGAAATCATCCAATTAATGACAGCTTACAGAGAAGGGTTACTTACATGGTAATTACCTTTCTAATATTAAAATACCATAGAAGTGGATTTACATTTTTTGATTTAGTGGCACATGTTTTACTGACCTGGCACTACACATACAAGACCGTTGAGGTAGCAACTGGAACCCAGTTTATAAGAACAGCTAAGTACTTACATCCCCAGGCAGACATCAAAAGACTTGACAATACATTTTTAACATGTGTATGTGCTTCTTACACATCAAGATGGACGGGCCCAACACTAAATGCAGCATCTGATCCTGGCATTGTATAAGCAAAATCACCAGGCAATAAGAAATGTTACTTTTTCTTAAGGCTTTTCTTTCAATATGTGGGTAGAGAAGATCAAACACTCAACTCTTCCACCCTGCAGCCATGAGGAGCATTAAGCTTCAGCAAGCTAACCCTGCTCCATCAGCTAAGTCTCTGCCCATACCAGAGTAGCCAGCAGCCTTCTGGTTAAGCAAAAACCAAACAAAAATATGCAAATGTGATTAATAGTCTTAAGCAACTACAAAACATCTCAGGCCCATAATACACTAGACAGAGCAAACTACTAATCACACATGCTTCATGCAAGCATTACCTTCTTATTTCTTTCCCATTTATTTTCAGCATCTCAAGATATCCAGGCTTTTGTAGGGCACACTTGAAAGCACACAGCTACTTATGTCCATTCATATGCATGCAAATATAATCCAACAAAAGCGCTCCACGGCCAGATGAGCAATCAGCACTAGGACAAAAGACAAGACTTATTACCAGTTTTTCAAGATTCAGATTCCCTTTGCCTTCTGAACACACATCTGTGTGCAAGGCAAGAGGTGCTAACCCTTTCAGAATCTACACCATCAAAGCAAGCTTGACTCTTGACAGGCAAGCAACAGCCTGGCCTTTTTCCTCGCTCACCAGTCAAGTGATCACATCATGAAGGCAAGGAAGCAAAGCAAGGTTAGCTTGGTCCATGTGCACCACACACAGATTTTTCAAACCATCTTCATCCAATTTTCCCCAGAGATTTGTTGTCCAAATGCCCTGCAATGCTTTGAAACTCTTTGGTACCTCCCATGAAGATGCTCATGAGCAGTGATGAAAGCCAGTCGTCCAAGGCCTGCAATATTTTGGGGTTTTTTTTGCATAAAGGCAAGAAATAAAACAACTCAGACACATTTGAGTTCACTGAACATCCTAACGTTCACTTCCAAGTTGTCCTGTTAAGAAAAGCCATAGTGTCCACAAGATTTGTCCTGCAACATAAATGATTCACACACGCCCTGATAAAAGCTGCACTGGCTTACACAGAGCTACAGTGTGGCCTTTGTGCCAAAAATATGCCCTGCCCATACCAGCCCAGACCCAGCTGCAAGTTGGAGGAGATAGGAGCTCACTGCAAGGTATTTTAAAACACCAACCTACAGATAACCATCAAGGCAATCACAGCATCTCCTGACTGGCACAACAGGGGAATTTCTATATCCCTGCTATTTATGGAGGAATACAGGGAAAGACATTATGGATTTCACTGCAGCTCCTGTTACTTTACAGGTAACTGGACAAGTGTCAGGTTGCTTTGCGTTTGCAGAAGGAAAGTTGTTTGTTGCAATTCACAATGTAATTAAACACACACACCCACACACCCCACCACCACCACCCATGCCCCCTCAGCCCCCCCACAGCCTAGGGATACAAAGTTCCCATTTTCACAAAAAATATTTTTGCCAGTAACAGCCTGAGTACAGCAGGTAGCTCCTATACCCATCACACTACATGGGGAGAGCCTTACTTTTCACTTAATTTCCTCTTCTAGGGCTCCAGAGAGGAAGCAAGTCCAAAACAAATAGACGAAAAGTCAAACTTACTTGTCTTGCTCACTTTTTGTGGACCCCAATAAAAGCAGTCTAAACACATCCAGAGAGTCACAGGACTGAAATTAATCCAGGGAGATGAATTAACATATTTCTTCTCTTTCTTCTTTCCTTATTCATTATTGTCAGGTGCACGTATAAGAGAGTTATTTTTCAAATGAAGTTGTGTTTGTGACATTGCTAGTGGTTGTAGTGCCACAGTGGATTATCTGAGAAATAAGCTTCAGAAGAACATTCTTCTCATGAAAAGATCTGTGGAGTAACAGCCAAGGGACTAAAGAGGAGCAAGAACAAATACAGCTTTTAAACAGCTCTTCCCTGCCCCCAGCATATGCCATGAGTTGACTCAAAGCTGGAAACACCCAGGCCTCACCCAGTACAGCTGTGTGCATTTTTCCAAGCTCAGATTTGTGATCCAAATACTTCATTGCCAAGGTGGAGTTCAAAAAATGCAACTCTTGCATAATTGCTACAAGTCAATTTCTTGGTTTCTTTTCTTTCTCTTAAGCTTTCCCAGGCATGAGCCAATGTTGTCTCTTAATGGCTTCTAAATGCAATTTCTTGTCTGAAAATAAGATTACAATGTACACGGGAAATACAAATGAAAACATACTACAGTGCTATGAATATTCAGAAGAATCAGCCTTATCTCAGCAGCTTCTCTCTGGGTGTTAGATGACCATCAAAGTAGGAAATTGAGAAGGTCAGATAAGGTCCCTGCTCCTCAAGACAGAGGTCCATGTCTGAGCCAGACTACAGGTAAACTGGAATCTGCACATCTAAAGATTAATTCTGCAACAGTTACAGTTTCACATCTGAGAAAGCCACAGCCACTTCAGTTGCCTCCAGCCCCACAAATGTGTGCCCCCGGCAAACACACGAATTTCAGCAGCAGAGGTCCACAAATAAAGATGTGCTCACCCCAGAGTCACTGTGAGCCACCCCAAACCGCCCCAACAACGAGTGAAAATTCAAGGCTGGACTGCATGGACAAGCTGAGGACATTTTCAGCCTGCACCACCTCCACCCTACCAGCCTTACTGAGGAACTCCCACGGCTCTGCCATCTGTGCTGCAACACCACAGAGCCTCCCCCCAGGCACGAGAGCCACCCAATGCCCAGAATCACTGCATCACCACCTGGGCTATGAACTTTACTTCCTTGCAGATGCAATCTAGGACTCAGGTGGGAGGTGTTAAGGGGGGTAATTTGACTGTTCTGATCAAGTGCAACAAGGTCTGTGAGGCTGCCAGGGGACATGGAAGCGGACACAGAATTGATTAGAGCATTTGGTCTTCTTTTAAAGTTTAAAATTATGATTAGGCTGACAAAAGGAGTCTGAGGGAGAGGTGGGCAATGAGTTGAGGCTGGAAATAGTAGAGGTGGACAGCAGTTTGGAGGCATGGTGAGAAGAGAAGGAAGATGGGAGTAATAAGATTAATTGAATAGAGATGGAATTTCAGTAATCCAAAAATCCTTTCAAGTATATTAAGAAAAATAAGGTCTTCCACACTCTGAAATATCATAAACTAAATTGTGCTTAATTCTACTTACACATACATGTCAAATGGAGAGAAAGTAATTTCTCAGATCATCTGAAATGTTAACACACTCTGCACCCTTCTCCTGTACTCCCTTACTGCCAAGAACTGGCCCACTTTGGCCGTGTCAGAAGAGCTCCGTTTACACGCAGCCGCGTGTGCACGCATGTGTACACACACAGGCAACGTGCACTTGCAGCAGCCAGAAGAGTTCTACTTGTGGCTTCCAACCATGACAAAGGCAGCTTTTATATTTGGGTGTTGGAAGAAGTTACAGACCCAGGAAAGTGCCAAGAGAAGGGTTTCCACGCGCCGTCCCGAGGATGCCAACACGCTGACTGGGGCGGGAACAATTTTCTCGATGGCGCAGCCCATGCCCATCAGCCCAGAGTCCTTCCCAGAAGGGCTCTCTTCCCAAGCTCCATCAGACAGAGCCTCATCAGGCAGGCAGCCAAAAGACCACGCTCCCAGCAGCTATTTGCCATAGGAACAGCTTTGCTCCCCGTTCTTCTGCCCTGCAGTGAGCGCTGCAGAGTGGCTGAAGCACCCTCAGACCAGTGCCTGGGGCTCAGCCCCTGGATGTCCTGACTTCTCCTTGAGGCAGGAGCAGCAGTGCTGGGTGGGTTTGCAGAGCTCTGGGCAAAGAACACAAGGGACCTTGTCCATCCACTGCCATATGCAGGTGACCCCACTGTGGGGCCACTCTGTCCCAGGCCATGGCACCACCACATCACCATCGCCCAACTCCACAGGACCTGATGCTTCAAGGTGCCCAGCAGGGAAGAGGAACTGCTTCTCGTGAGCAGGGACAGAGTTTGGGGCAAGCAGCTGCCCCCAGCACACCAAAACACCCCCCAGAGGCACCCTAGTCCAGGCTGCACGTTGCAGGTGCCAAGATGTGGATAAACGCTCCCGCACAGGGATGCGCCCCCCAAAATACACGCCTTACATAATTCCCCAGCCAGTCAGCGTTAGGGGAATGTGATTAATCCTCCATGACATGTTCTGAACTTTCCGTTCAGAGAGGCTCTCTGCTCCCGCAGACCTACCGGCGATGGATGTCATTTGACCTGCAGACTTCACTACGAATGAGCATCAGAGCAACACACAGTGACATTGCTCCGCACACCAATTATCTGCCTCCTTCCCCGCTCGGCCCAGAGACAAGTTTGCTAAATGCATAACGAGGATTTTATTCTCCTCGGTGTTGTTTTTTTTTTTTTTTAATTCGTTTACAGCCAGCACACGGACGGGGGGGTCACCCACAAACCCAGCCCCTGGCCCGCCCCGCCGGCCACAGCGCTGTAGGACGCGAGTGCCCGGCCCCTCGCCCCATGTCCCCGTCCCCAGCCCCCGTGTCCCTGCCCCTCAGCCCGGCCCAGCTCCCACCTGTTCCGCCGGGCGCGCACTTGGGCGACAGCCCCCCCACAAGCCCTTCGAGCCCGCGACTCACCCACTCGAGCACCCTGAGGAAGGCCAGCGGCTCCTTCACCACGCGGAAAGTGCCCGCGGAGGCGAGCTGCGGGCAGAGAGAGGGGTCAGCACCGCGCCCGCTCCGCGCGCCCCGCAGCGCAGCGCAGCCCGCCCCCCGCACCGCCCCGCGGAGCCGCCCCGGCCCCCACCCGCTGCCCCCGCCGGGCCGCGCCGGCTGCCGCTCCGGCACTTTTTATAGCGGCGTTATCCTTTTTGAAATTAGTGTTGGTTTTGTTTTCTTTTTTAAAATTTTATTTCTGGCAGGAAGGAGAAGGAAAAATAGAATTTAAAAAAATAAAGAAAACAAACTGCCTCCTCACCGCGCGCACAGAAACTATTAATGTTGTAGAGGATGGCACCCGCTGCCCTGTGCTCTTCCGCCCCCTCTCCCCCTCCCGGGACGAGCTCGCTGGTCTCCCTCGCGGCCGCAGGGCTGCAGCTCTGTGCTCTCAGCCCTCGCTCCCTCCTGCTTTTCGAGCATTTCCTTGACAGCAGAGCAGCGTTTTCTGCCATGCTGTTGTCCTGGCCTCGTTTCCCAGCAGAGCCTTAACAATTCTAATGCATCCCGGGTGGCACAGCCCGGCAAGAGCGGAGGTTCCCTGCGTCCATCCACGCTCACTGCCAGCGTTTCCAGCTCCTTGGGACATTTAAACGGCACCGGGAGGATTTTGCGATGGAGCAAATTCCTGCCCCAGTAAAGGCTCAGGACACAAATCCATCGACCCGTTTAAGACCCCAACAGCCTCTAGACTGAGACCCTGAGTCTGCAAACATTTGGATATTCAACTTCACTGCCACCCTGATAACCAGGAAGGACACCAGTGCTCAAATAGGATTTCAGCCATAAGTAGGTCAGAGATGTGCCTAAAAAATACCTGAAGCTTTTACTCCTTGAAAGGAATCAGCCATCTGCAAAAGTTAAATGTCAATTAGTGTTGCTCGAACTAAATCTCTATTATAAAAACCCCAAACAATAATCTAAATGCACTCTTGGAGTAAACAAGATGGGGGGGACGGGGGGGTGGGAGTCGGAAGAAGATGAATTTATGAAGTTTTCACTTGAACTTGAGGCAGACAATTTTGTGTCAAAATCACAGATCTGGAACAAACTCAGCTGAAGTCTGGCAGCACTGGGACTGGGTCCAGATTTTTAAAAATGTAAATAATTTTTTTAACCATATCAAAAACAGCTTTCAGGTCAGAATTACTTTTTTTTTTTTTTTTCAATTAAAAATTCTTGTATTTTCTGTGCTCCTTTCTTTCTACCCTAGGAGAAAAAACAGGAAAGGAAAATGGATAATTTTCCTTACAAAACATTATCAAGTATGCTTTTATTTATTTATTTATATAACATCCTCTAGGAAATACAAAACACTTTTCAGCAATTCTAGGAACTGCCTGCTGGTGGCCCAGTGCTGGGGGAGGCAGAGTCCCCTCACAGAGGCAGAAGGACAGAGCATCTATAAATCTCCAAGATGCACAAGCAGGCAAGGATGCACAATCATCCATCTGCCTTTCAGCCAGAACTTCTCCCACTGGTACAGAGATGCAGAGCCAGGTCACTGCAAGCCACCTGCCTTCAGTTCTCATGCCTGAAGAAGAAATTATTATGGAATATCCCGTGTTGGAAGTGACCACAGGGATCATTGAGTGCAAATTAGTTTAGTCCCCAAGAGCAGCAGGGTAACCATTCTCCCTCTTGCAGAGATTTCCAGTTTCTGCTGTCTGGTATTCCCACCAACAAAGCCCTTGGCTGTGGGAAGTTTCATCACTTGCTGTTTACTGTGACTCTCATGTGCTGTTTCCTTTAATAGGTTTCTTTCATGAAGAGACTTACAGCTGTGGATGTATTGAAGAAGTTCAAAAACCTCCTGAGAGATTAAAAAAAAATGCTGAAACATTTAGTAAAGGCATAACTTAGCAGTAGACTGGGGAAGATGTGAAGAATATTTTTTACTTAATTTTATCAGTAGTGTATTCTGGAAAAAAACCATCTCCATTGACTGCCACAGAGAACTGGAAGCCTAATTCACTAACCCTTTATTAATTACCTCCAATTATAAGCCTGACATTTTAGTAGCACTTGAACTTCAGTTTTCAAAAATTGTCAAAGAAAGGAAAACAAAAGCAAATGCTCCTAAAACCTTTACTACTGGCATGTTGCAAACTGGGATGATTTCCCCACTGTTCTCTGGGTCAGCACACTTGGGTTTTCAGCAGATACAGGAGCTCCCTCATACTATTTTTGAGATTTTTTTCTCATTCCCTCTCTACCATCCCAGCTGTGTTTCATCTTGGTGCTCCTCAGTGCTTGGCCATCCCCACCTCAGCTCCCCCACTGGCTGGAAATCCTTGCAGAACCATGGCAGGAACCTGGGTTTATAGCCAGTGTTCAGTGCCTCTTCTTGCCATTATTAACTCTTCCTGATGGCTATTAGCATTTGTTCCTGAATATGGCAGAGTGTCTCTGGCTTTCTCTAAATTCTATCCCAGTCAGCTCAGGAGCAAGAGCACCTCCATCCCAGTTCTTGAGTGTCCTAGTACAAACTGTGCTCTGAAAATGACATTAAAGCTCCACATTTTTATGATCCTATGTAATAATACACACTCTGAAATGCACGTTCAGGTTAGCAGACATGACAAGTCTACAGTCACTGGTGGTACAGCAAGAAGCTGTACCCCAGGACACTGCATTATATTCACCCTTCTCACACCTGGATGACTGGGCTTGACATGCATGGATCAATAAAAACCAGAGAGGTGCAATTACAAATCTCCATGCTGAATGGAAAATAGGCTGGAAAGACTCTGAGTGTTTCATAGGCATAGAGTCTCACACACAGGAAGCTCCTGCCCTTTCCTTTCCTTGGAAAGGGTCCAGCAGTGCTGTAAGGGGAAGCAGCCATGCCAGTCCTGCATCACTGCTGGGGGCCAAAGTTTTCCACGGGACACTAGTGGAGCTTTAGTGCTCATAAAAAAAATAAATTTAATTGGCCCAAGTCCTAATAGGGCAAGTTTAAAAGCTAAAGTCCTAATTGCAGGATTAGCATTTTGTCCAGCTCCAGGCAGTGATTTCTTTCCTGTTTCTAGGAAACATACCTTGATTTTTCATTTGGGTAGAAGGTGGGAAGCTTCCCTGATTAATGGCAAGTGTGAGAACTGCATCTGTTAGATGTTATGTGTCAGTAGGAAAAGCATCAATATGAGCCTACCCCTCATTTCTACCTTAGAAAGGTTTTTCTCAAAGGGCTTTGCCAAGAGATGTGTGTTGGACTTCTCCCAGGCTGCCTGAACCTATGTTCTCATAAATAATTTCCTATAGTGTGGTCTAAGCACCAGACCAAGTGAATTCAGGCTTTTGCTGCACACCCATGGACTGCAGACCACACAGGGCTGGAAAGCAGCAGATCCATGGAATTATGACTGTGTCAGCACCACTCCTCAGCACGTGGCCCTGGATCAAATTTTCCCTGTGGGAATGGAGAAATAGCCACTGCAAGATGGGGACAGTAACTTAGGGGGTGGTAGTACTCCTGCCCCTGCCCAGGACTGCAGCAGTGAGAGCCATGCCAGCCTTGAGGGGCTGAAAAGGACACTGAGGCTTTGTTTTCCCTTGGGATGACTTTGATTTAAATCTTACTTCCACCTGCTGAAAGGGTAAGGGTAATCTCTTGTTTTCCTAGGCTGGACATTAAATGTAAGCCAGGTGTATCTGCACACAGGTGTGTGCACAAAGGGTAAATAGCAGGAAAAGTATCTTTCCTTGCACGTGGCAGAGCACAAAGCCTACGACCCACGGGTCATCCAAGCTGCAGCAGCAAGGGCCAGATGGTGGGGTCACCCAGTTTGAAACGAATTTAAGGCAACTGGTGATAGCACCAGTGCAATTTTTTTGTGAGCAGTTGGGTGTGGAAATGAGGTCTCGCACACGTGCTAGGAGGACCATATGGCACTTAGCACACCAGATTTCCCAGCTCCAGCCAGGCCTCAGTCTCACACTCTACCTGTCACTCTTCTCGAGATCCGCACTGTCGAGGGTCACTTCATCCTCTCGGGGTCTCTATCAAATTTGTTTGCAATACATTATCTCCTAGAAGGGAGAGCTTGGTGCCATCTCTTGGATCTTTCTGTTGTTTTTAAATCACCCAGTCATTTTGATTAGGTTTCAATAATTTCCCCTGGGGCTGTATTCTGCACCAGGGAGCTTTTCACCTTTTCCTGGCACAGAGTTCACTCACCCATCCCAAAGCCAATTGCCAGTCATTTCATGGCTTGGCTTCACTTTTTTTGGTGTGTTCACTCTAAAATTTAATAACAGAAGAGCAACAAAACATGAGGCCTTGGGATAGCCAAGAATTGCCTTCCATGTGGCCAGGAATCACATATGGTGATCCATGGGAGAGACCAGACTCTTAGATCCCAGCCAGGTCCTGTACCACATTTTCCAACACCCATAAGCTCCCTTCCCCACTGCATTTTCAAATCCTAGGTGTACACTCCTGGCTATAAATAGTCTTTATTAAACCTAATTTCCCAGGGAATCTCATTTCTCAGTTTTCCCTGTGTGCAGATGATAGGGCTGAGCATGGACATCAATCCCCCCTTACTGTATGCTAAGGTAAATAATTTGAAATGCCACAGGACTGCAGAATATTCCATCCTCACAAGCTGAATAAAGTCTCCATACAGAAACCCACATGTGCTTGTTTTAGAGCAAAATAGCTTGGAAAAGAAATGCACATCTCAATGTGTTGCCAGACAATAAAAATTCTTCAGGATTCAAATCAGCAGAGCAATGAGGCTATTGCTCATTATTAAGCTAAAGGTACAAGAGTATTTTTGAAAGGAACTTTGTTGAATCAGCATTTGTTTTTCTAGCAATGTGCACAATTTCTTTAAACAGGGTTATTTTCAGAGTATGGCATGAAAATAATTACAGAGTACTTTCTAAAGGTTCAGTGATTAAAGCAAGAGCAGCCAGCTGTTTGGCTGCACAGCTGATGTTGACCAAAAGTATCATGTCTACAAGTCAAGCTATCTTAATAAGATTTCTAGATCTCACACAAGGCTCGCAACTCTTTCTCTCCTGATCTCTAGGAATAGCTGCAGAAATATCTTTAGTTTTACCTTTTGGATTTCAGTTATATGCCTGTGAAATAAAATTAAAAATTATATTATTGAAAGTCAAGTTTTCCTTAGTCCAAAAGGTTTGCCTGACTTGGCTGCAACCTTTGTTCCATGTACAAAAAGCAATCCTGATTTGATTTTAAAAACTAATCAGTCATTTTTCTTTTCCTTCCTAATCTTTCACTGCCATCCTGTCTTGTCATTTTTGATCCTAGCTTCCAGAGCACATTGTCTGGCTTTAATCAAAAGCATTCTGTAATTAGGTTCCAGCTAATTTAGCTTAGACTATTTAAAAGCAAAAAAATTAACCTTGCTTCATGGTAAAACCCAGCTAAGTTTCAAAGGAGCTGAACAGGGGTAACTTCATTTCATAAATGTATCACTGGCAACCAAATTTGTCCCTTAAAATCATGGGGATATAATTTGTCCTGGGCATTTTGAGGGTGATTTTATACACAGGAACATGCAGAGCACAAATGAGCATGAGAAGCACTGCTGCAGTCATATTCAGTCTCTCCCCAAAAACCTGGGTCTGGAGCTCTAGAAGGGACACTGTCAGGGCTGGGATCCTTCAAATCTGACCTACTTTTCCATTTCATCCTTTACCAAAGCAAATGTTAAAATGCTAGATTCTTTTTTATTTTTTCCTTAAAGGAAGAGGGGAAAATGTCAGTGCACTGGGTCCAAGGAAGAGCTGCAGAAACCAGAGCTGCTTTGGGTTAACCACAGAGGAAGGGGCTTGTACCACATCCTGCATGGAGATGATGCCCTCAGCTGTCCCAGCCCCAGGAGGGAGATGTCCCCATGCTGTGCCCTGGCCCAGTGCCCGTTTAGGGCACAAGAGCAACAACAAAACCCTAACCCACCTTGCTGCTGGTTTGCATGAGAAAAATCTCTTTTCAGGGTAAGGAATTAGAGGGTCAGGGCTAGCCAGGTGGTGGGGAGGACTCACCTTGCCAGCTCCAGGACTGAAAGAGAAATACCACAAACCCAAACTTTGCTCCTTAATAATGGTATAAAGCACATTCACACCACTTACATCCTTAAGGAGGGATGAGGTAGGCATACTGCATACACATTTCTGTATCCCAAGAGGTATCTCACCTGTCCTTTCCTTGCCAGGGGAGCATTTATTTACCTCCTTCAGTCTGGATTAAAGCTTTGACAGCATGGTAGGTGCAAATCTCCTATGACACAACATGGAAAATACAAACCCACCAAAATCCCCAAATTCACACCAGCACAGCCCTGCAACTTGGAAGGTGTTTTTCACAGCTGGCTGTGTAAGACAGCTGATAAAAATGCAAAGGACAGGAAACATCCCGAACACCATCACTCTCCAGGGGATACCCATCCAACTCCTCGTGCACCCACAGCCTGGAGTCAGGAGCTGGTGCCCCATCACTTCAGAGAACAACAGCTCCTTCTCCTTAAAACTGCTGCTTGCTGGCCTGAGCTCTCACACAAACCATGAGAGGGAAATTCAGCCTCTTCTCCAGCCAGGGAACATTTAAGTTCACGTCATCCTTTCCAGAGGGTGCCCCAAGCACAGGGCTGCAGATGAGGCCAGGCTGAGAGGCAAAACATCATCTGGTGTGCAGCCCAGGCAAGGTCTCAGCAGCAAGGGGGGATGCTCCAAATCAGATCAAAACACTCAGCAGGTTCCACTGGTGGAAGCCTGGGCATGCAAGGCATTAAAGTCAGTGACCCGCTTGGATGTTCTTGTAAAAGGCTCCTAATTAGTACTTGATGGGTGGATAGAGGAGTTTCAAGCACAGCACCAGTTCCTGCTTTCTGCAATAGAATTTCAAGAAACTTTTAGGAAATGAGCAGTTCTCTACATCCTACTTTTGGGGATCAGAAACATAAAATGAACTACACAAGTGTAAATTAGGGGAAAGCAAGAATTTACAGCCCTCAAAAAACTGCCTATAACATTCCTGATATCAGCCCCCACTCTTGCCCTCCTTGCAGGCAATTCACAGATTATCTTTGCTTTCCTCACACTGACTACAGTTCTCCCAAATGCTTTCTCAGGCTCTGGGGTTGAGCAAGAAGCAGTGCTGTAAACTTTCAGGTTTTAATAAGGTGGTCTCTGCATCTAACTGGAAATTTTGCTGACCATTTGTCAGCATGTGCTGAAGTCATTATTGGTAACACCTCAAAACAGGAGATTACTAATGTCATAAAATGAACTTTTTATAACGATAGATAATTTAAAAAATTATCTGGTGACCTTCCTTTCCATAACAATGAATATAACAACCCTTTCTCATGCTAAATATTATCTGAATTTCCTTCAGATTTGCAGTCCGACTAAAGCTGTTGTACTAGTCATGCTGGTTGCTGACATACTATTCATAGCAATGTTGAGAACACTGAAATCCATTCTCCTCTCCCAGGATGATGTATTTTTAAAAGTGGGTTTCACCAAATTGGAACTAATAAAAATAAATTTAAAAATCAAGGGTTTTTTTAGGCTTGCTGGAAAGATTGAAGTACAAAAAAGAAGAAGTGAAAAAAAAGTGCCCACTTTTTCCTGGTCATTTCAACAGACTTTTGAGGTCACTTTGCCTTGCAAGGCACTCACAGGGAGAGGTGCAGCTCACCCAGCATAGAACCAACTCTTCCCAGCCCAAATTGTGCTGCACTGAAGTCTAATTCCCCACCAAGGACTTCACAACAATTTCACAGCTGCCCACAAAAGTGGAGCAGAGACTGGATCCTCACCATTAGTCAAACCCTGGTCAGGCTCTCCTCTGCCCCAGGGACAGTGTGAAAGGGGGAAGATCCTGCTCTCAGTTTGTTTCTGACAGAGTTTAGTTAATACTCCCAAAATTATTTCTTAAGGGCTGCAAAACACAGAGAGCCAGCCAGTGTATTATTCCTACTTACCAAGCAACACCTAGTTTTCATGAGGATAAATTGCCTTTCCATCTGGTTAGAAATACCCTTTTGGAGTTGTCCAAGCACCCATCAGTCCCTGATGCTACAGAGAAGGTGACTGTTGGTTTTGTTTTGAAGAACTCAGACCCCACTACTGTGTTGGAAAGAGAAACATCAGGACACCCTGCAGGGCAGAGAGCAGGCAGGGACTACTAACACAAAACCCCAGTGAGAGGGTGTTACCAAACAGAAGAAGCAGCATGAAATATGAAGTGAAACATATGGATGGAAAAATAACAAAGAGGAATTTAGAACTCAGAGATATAAGCAAAACAGTAATTAAAAAGAAAGCAGACACAGCCCATCACAAAAATCCCAAATAGCTGCAGTTGAGCAGAGGTAGAGAGGGCTGTGCTGGAGAGAGGGATTATGTTGAGTTTGCTCCTCCCAAAGTCTTGTTAAGTCAATCAGCAAGGGATGGGAAAAGCTCTGGATAGTCCCCCAGCAGGACCACTGCCTGTTTTTTGGAAGGGAGATAAGAGTGGTGAACAGAGCTTTGTGTAAGGCAGCAGTGGGTTATGCACAGAGCTGTTCCTAAGTCTGGGTAGAACTGCTGAGTGTTTCCTGGCTTGGTCACCTTTATAGCTATGTGCCTCCCAAGAGACACAATTTTTTCTTTTCTTGCTGAAGGTAATTTTTGTTAGAAATGGCAAAAATCTTGAGTTTTGAGACCTTAAGAAAGTAGTAGCAGAAGGGAATTGAGCATCATCATATTTCTTTCTGTTCTCCTGCTTGTACATTATCACCTCTTGTCTCTCTTCCTCACACTCTGGCTTTTGACTACATTTCCTGCTTCAGTTTTCATAAACATTCAAAGTCCTTCAAGGACATCTCTTCAGGTGCAGAAGGAGCTGGGGGCTATGGCAGCTCTCACAGAGTCATTCTGGGGGATGGAAAACAAAGGCTTGAGTCTGTGAAATAACTTATCTGGGAGAAATGGTAAGCTCAGGCTGTCTGAGAGCATTTGCTAGAGCCTATATATCTGAGAGCCTATAGAAGAATGGGAGGCTGGAGAAGGAAATAAAAATGTTCTTTTACCCCCAGGCTGTTGTCAACAGAAGGCAGTGTAGTGATACTGCACTTCTTTTCTCCGAATCTGCCCTGGCAGGAGCAACTTCTAGAGCAGTCTGATCTTTATGAATACCATAGAGTTTATTTCAATGACCTCTGTGTACCAGAACTTCCTGGAGAGGCTGGAGATCTGTAGAGAATCTCCATGTGTGCACAGAGAATCACAGAATGGTTTGGGTTGGAAGGGACCTTAAAGACCATCCAGTTCCAACACCCTGGTCATGGGCAGGGAAACCTTCCACTGGACCAGGCAGCTCAAAGTGGCCTTGGACACTTCCAGGGATGGGGGAAGTGTCTATAAATATATATATACACACAGAGATGTGCATTTGTAGCCCATACTTTAGTGGGTGGAGTTGGCAGTGTTTCCCCGCAGCGCTGTAAGCCATAAAAGGGCCGGGTGTGACCAAATGACCAAGTCCAGCTGTTCTGGTCTTAAGCAGGGAGCTCAGCAAGCGTGACTGGAGGGACAGGGCCTGGCTGTTCATGTGTCAGATCACAGCTTTGAGTCAGAGGTGGGACACGGCCACACAAAGGCACAAGTCTCAAGCTCAGTCCCTCTGGCCAGGAACAGCAATTCCTTCGTGTCTGCTGCTGGTCCCTGGTCCAAGAGGCCGTGTAAGCATCCCTACACATCCCTGGATAGGTACCGTGGTGTGGGAGCTGTCAGTATAGAAAAAAATGGGCAAATCCAGGCTTCAATGGGCAAATGTTGGTACTTTCAGACAGGGAGCTTGCTGTGTGGTTCTTCTCTACTCTTTTTTTCCTGACTCTCCAGCAGCTGTCCCTGATGTGAGAGAGAGCCTTGTGAAATGGTGGTTGTGCAGTGAGAGTTTAGTGCTGGGCTTTTGGGTCAAACCTGAAACCAAGTCTGGCTGAATGGGTTCCTGATAGAGAGGGGCTCTTGGGAGAGTGTTAAGATCCTCTACTGAAATGTAAGCTGTCTTATGGTTTCTCTCTGAGCTGGATCTGATAGTGCTGGAAGTGTTTAGACTGAAAGCTCAATTGTGTTTTGACAACATCTTTTCCTGGTGTGACGGAGAGGAGCATATCCCAAAATCTGTCTCGTTGTGCCCAGACTTGTTCCTCTGCAGTATTTAATATTCTAGGTTTGGATGCTCTACAAATAAAGCAAAAACTTTGTGAGTCTCTGTGGGACAGTCTCTTTCCTCTCCTCCTTATTTTAACACAGGACCCCTGGAAATTCAAAATCCAAACATGTGCATGAGAAGACTGGAGTGTGGCATCCAGCATGCTCTACTCCCCAGTCCTGCTGTTGCCCTGAGGGGGACCAGATTAGGGAGAGGCAGTGAGTGGTGTCTCCAGGCTCTTTTTGTCTCATATGATGGAGGGATGAGACATCACACTAAATGAAGGAAAACAAGAATAAATTCTGAGGAATTTGTTAAAACAAGGAATTTTTAACCTTGAAATATTAATGAGGTCGTAACCAGAGTGGATGAACATATGTATGTGTAGAAGCACCTGATCCAGTCCTCTTGTGCTGGAGGAAAGGACTTAAAAAAATTGATCATGAGCAGGTAACAGATTGAAGGAGCAAAGGACAGGACTTCCCCAGCTGAAGAGCTGATCTCCCTCACAATTTTTACTCATTGTTGGAGGGTTTGAACCCTCAGGACCAGGACCAGGACCAGCTACACTCAGAAGAGAAAATCATGGTATTTACTGTGAAAGTTTGATATTAAATGTCTTATTGTGACTTACTGATTTAAAATCAGGGCCATATCTACAGTGTCATACTAAACACTCTATCAACTCAAATAATTAGATTAATTTGAAAATATAAGGTCAGGTGATTTATATGCTTTTCAAAAAGTATTCTGTAACACATCTTTTTTCCTTTGATGGGAATGCAGGGAGAAAGGTCTTTTTATCTTACTGTAAAATCTCTGTTGTCACAAGTAACCATATCACTGAATGAAGAATGCAATTAAGCCACTGAATGAACAAAAATAGAACAACATTCTTTTGTTTTTAAAGGGTATTTTCTTTTTTGTTACAACCCTTACCTGTAATGAAAATTATGTGCACATAGCAACAGGAAGAAAATAGATTTTTAGGACAATTTTCACAGGTCCCAAGCAGGACATCTAGTGCAAAATCTGCTCCATGTGAATATGAGAGTTGCAGGGTTTGGAGTGGTTTAGTTGTCATTCATCTAATTCTTTTACACCAATTTACTTTGTTATGAGGAAACCCACGTTTGTCTTGTAAAAGCAAAACATTTAGGTCATGAGGGGAAAGCATAAATTGACAACTATTGATAAGCAATAAACATTTCAGTAATACATGTTAAAATTAATGAATTTTCTATTTTAATGTGGTACTTCTCTGGTATTTGAGCTATTTTTTTTCCTATCTTTTGTAATTCCAGTGAAATATAATTCTAATTCACAAACCAACAGTTTATTCTCAACCTTCATCTATACAAAAGCCTTTTTACACCTTTTCAGTCAAGCAAAAAGGGCCTAAACTAAGATTATGTTGCTGGCACAACATGAAGAATGCAGTATGAGTGAGAATCAGACCCCTTACCTAAAATATATCAAAAAGGAAACCTGCCTGTTTTCCATGGTGACAGGATAATTTTTGCCTGTAATGGCCTAATTATATGCATATTCACATGTTAATCTAAGTTTGCAAGAAAGAAGCTCAAAGTGAAAATCCGGGAAGCCAAAATATTTTAAAAATATTAATATTTTTTGTTTGTTTTGTTGGGCAAGTTGTCACAGAGGATATTATTTAGTCAAACTAACTCTGTGTTGCCATCATAATGCCTTGACATGCCTGGCTACACACACCAGTCACCACCTCCATTCCCTGTGGCAGAGCCAGAGGGCACAAGGAGGCTTTCCTCCACCTCTGGTTTTGAAATTATTAATGGGATAGCAAAGAGTAAATTAAAAAAACAAACAAACAACAAAAAAAACCAAACAAAAAAACCCCCCAAAAAACCCAAACAGTGTCCAGATACTGATAGAAGGGTTGGGGTGAGAAAGCTGTCACCCAAAGCATTGAAGTCGGTGATGTGAGCTGCGGAGAGAGGGATTTGAAACCGCAGCTTGGAACCGGAGCCCAGCGCCTGGCGGGCAGCCTGCCCCTCTTCTCGCAGGCCGTTCCCAGCGTGATTTGCCGCGGGGGTGTGATGTGTGTCAAGAGGCTGGGGCAAGCCCAATTTCTGCCTGGGGATGAGGAATTCCTGTGCTGGCTGCATCCGTTCCAGCGTGAGGCGCTGGAGCCATCCGGCGCTGCCGCTGCCCCGGGGGAGCCGCTGGCCTGGGGGATGCTGCAGCACCCACCCGGGGCTGCTCCGTCCTGGGGCCGGCAGCCTGCAGCCGGGCTCGCTGTGATCCCACACGGAGCTAAATCTGGAACAAGTCCTCCGAGATCAGCGGCGCTTCCCTCGCATAAAGCCACTGTACGAAAGGCAGATTATCCCAGGCCAGATGTCACTTTCTGCAGCCGCTGCGGCGCCGGCACAGAGTGGGTTTGACTGTCTGCACCTTCCGAGCTGTTCTTGGGCTCTTGCCTTCACCTCAGCTTCAGCTTGAGGATCCACGAGAGCCAGCTAGCATTTATTGTTTGTCTACCTTATTTTTTCAGGAGCTCAGTTTCGTTGTTCCTAAACACAGGTCTGGCACCTTAAAAAATGTTTTGCTAAAAGAAAGGTTAGAATCATCACAGTCAAATTTAGGATGCACAGGGATCAATAGTTTATACAATCTTAGGGGTGAAATCT
The DNA here is from genome assembly GCA_013398275.1 of Promerops cafer. NCBI lineage: Eukaryota > Metazoa > Chordata > Aves > Passeriformes > Nectariniidae > Promerops > Promerops cafer. Next base: position 645,750 of record VZSE01011740.1, on the reverse strand, counting down.
TTCATTTCATTAAAAAAACATGGAACTGTTCCTCAAGCGACCACAACTCTAAAATATCCCTAAGTATTTCAAGGCTCATGATTAAATAATGAGATCTGTCAGCACCAGAGAGTGCAGAGCAGCCCCATTTAATCTTTCAGCCAAATATGATCTTTGTTTTTCATCTCCCATTCTTTGTTCTGGTGCTGGCCACACATAAATTATTTTCTCCCATTGAACAGACTTTTCAACAGCACCAAACCACCCTGAAGTACCAGGTTCCTTCCTGGCAAGTCTCTGCCTCTCCCAGAGGATGTGAGTAAACAAGCTTCATACTGTCCAAGGCTGCTGTCTGGGCAATTCATCTTATCTTCCAGAATGAAGAAAAACCTTGCCTGGTTCTGATGAGCATATGATTTCCAAAGCTGGTTGCATTTAACTCAGAGTGAAGCAGAGACAGGGTTTATTACTTGTATTGGAGAGTACTTTTCCCTCTTGGTCACATGTTGGAAGCTGTGGGAATGGAGGAAAAAATGTTTTGTTTGAAAGCTTTGCTAGGAAAACCAGGTCCATATTGGATGTTTAGCAGATTTGACATTTGATTTTCTTCATAGGTAATTGTGTTGTTGCTGAGGGAGAATAAATAGTTCCGTAAGGACTTTTGTACAGACCAGAATACATTTGCTTGTGCAGGAGCCCTTGAATTTGCACAAATAAAAGCTTCTTCCAAAATGTCTGTGCAGTCAGACCCTGTCATGCACGTTATTGTGAGGAAAGTGAAAGAGAGAGGGTGATCCAAACATGACTGGATTTGGAGATTGCAAATCATCTGCACATCCTTGGTCCCACTCTAATCTGCAGCAGAGCATCTGGACCTCTGTTTTTTGGAGGCTTAGAAGAGAAAAGCACCTGTATATTCCAATGAACTCCTTTGGCTTTGGGTTCAGGCATAGAAAGACGTCAAAATAACACCAAGGATAGCAAGTGGCTAAAATAGACATAATTTTTCATTGCACAGATTCCTTAATGACACTATGCACATGCTTTCTTGAATACATGTTATAGCTATGACATGAAAAGTTCTCTGTGGAGCTATTTTGTGCAGGTGGACTAATTTGGGGAGAGAGAAATGGAGAAGACACCTGTCCTCCATTACATAGGCTGAGTTTAATTTTGAGAGAGAAAAGGAGCAGAGAAGTGTGAGAAACGGGCTTCACTCTTTAAAATTTTTAAAAGTTTAATAAGAGGTAAAAGGGACAGTAACAGCACTGTGTGTGTAGCCATAGCCAGAGGCACACCAGTTAACCTTAACAACTCTTCTTATATACTTTTTTCATTGCATTGGTCAAATACATATTTATAAAGATTACACATATTCAAACTGGTTTTTAACTCTTTTACATGTTCTGGGAATTCTTTAGCTTGAATGACCCTGACCTGCCTTTATTTAGAGTATGTGCAGTAATGTGGATTGTCTATTTGAGAGTCCTGTGGCACTTTACAACAGCCCCCTGTTCCATGGTTTCAGCAGGCAACAGTTATCAATGGTCAAAGGGTCAATGGCAGGAGTCCTTATCACATCTCTTCTTTAAATGTTGTCTGACCATGCAGACAGTTTTAGCTATTTCCACAAGTACTTTAAATCAACATCATCTATTTCACAAATATATCTCAGTTATTCCCATTATTGTCAGTTAGTTACAAAAAGAAAAGCATTAGTTATTATTTCACAACTACAGCTACTTCTGTAGAAGTTAACATTATAATGCACAACACATAGCATCCATTTTAATATTTTGTGAAAGACAAAACTATAATATATGTTTATCACACTGTTTACAAACTAGAATATCATCTATAAATGATGTTCTGAGAATACAAGCTAGACAGGGGCCAGGGCATTACCAGAAAAAGCTGACAAATTATACTATTTCAAAAGCAGTTAAAAGTGATTACAAACTGTACTATATCAAAATCATTGTGATTAATAATAATCTACAAAAGCTAATATATAATAGCAAAAGCCAACAATTACATAGTTATTTATAACAGGAGTGTGCTCTTCTCTATAGCTGGAGTTTATGTCTAGGGAGAGAGAGACAGAGGTTTTCCCCTGAAAGTTCATACCTGTTTTGCCACCTGAGAGGGGCAACTTTTGCCCATGTTTCTCCAAGCCTTGCTGCACCCTGATCGTGTATAACCTTGTAGGGAAAGGAGCAGGAATATCTGACATTCTCCTCTGCCATGTGCTGTATTTCTCAGCAGGAGTTTAATGCCTTGCCATAATATTTTTCTATAACACAGCAGGCAAGTCAAAATTCCCAGTACTTTCAATTACTGGACACCTGAGTGAGGAAACTGCTGCTGACAGGATTAGCAGTGGTGCAGGGTAAGTGGCACGCAGTGGCCAGTGAGGACCTTGGAGCAGTTCCAGGAGCTGGTTTCTGCACAGGAGCAGGGCTGTGCAGTGAGTGAGGGGTGGCCAGAGGCCTGCTCATCATACCAGAGTGAGCTGGGCAGCTGTGGCTGCTGTTTGCAGCAGAGATGGAGTGTTGGATGCTGTACGAGCGGCAGAGCAGCTCCAGAAACTATTGCTGGTGGCAGTAGGAGTCCCATGAATTTCCTGGAGTGGGTTGGGTCTCTGATTCCCTGCGTATTTCAAGCCAGATATTTCATCTTCAAGCTGCCACTGAAGGAGACAACCTGTGTTGTCTCTTGTGCTCATAGATAACAGCAGCGTGAGATCTCATCTGATGTGATAACACGCTGCTGGTTCTGGGAGCTGCAGCAGGTCTCCATCCCGGACGTCGCGCCATGTGAATGTCAGGCTGCACCAGTCACGGCATTCCTCGGGAATGATCGCGCATGCCGTGATACGGAGCGAGGAACAACAACCCGATTAGCCCCCACTCAAGATAAGTGGTGTGATTATAATGACCACAGATAACATACAAGAGGTGTCAAAAGGCAGAGCACCAGACAGCTCACACAGTGCAGGCTCTCTGGCTTCGTTTGGATGGGAGTGTGATTTGTGCTTCCTGCATGATCTCCAGCACAGAGAAAAAGGAATCCTTTAAATAGGCTGATGCTTCAGTACTCTGGATTTAAGGATGAGGAGTGATAGCACAGGTGAATATACCCTGGAGCATCACAAGGAAAAGCAGCTCACCTGAGGTAGGAGGGACGGAAATATCTGACTGCCACCTCTGAAGCTGTGGAGCCCCAGCTGTGGTTTGGGTATTTGGATTTGCCTTTCAGGCAAAAGTTTGGTGATAACTGGTGCAAGGAGTTCCCAAGTGGGTGCAGTGAGGGCTCTGAGATGTGGAGGGGAGACAGAAAGGAGGAAAATTGCAGCCCACTTGCTTCATATTTCTCAGGGTGTAGCTGCCAGAGGAGGTAAAAAGCTTCTGCAGCCTTCAGTTCCTTATCGTCAATCAAAACACAATCCAAAGACATTTTTATTACAGTAAAAAGGAATAAAAACCAGTATCAGAGTGTTATAAGAAATGAAGGGGAAAAAAAGTGATGGATACCCACAGTCAATAATTGGCATCCAACAGATAATCTCAGCTGCTACAGAATTTACAGTGGTCACCACTAAATAAAATGACACAATTACATGAGTAAAAAATGCTTTTTGAAAATCAGTTGCACTGGGAGAGTGCACAGATCTAGCAGCTGAGGGGCAGCGGAGCTGCTGTGCATCAGCATTTTTTCCTAAAACTCCCTGGTGCCAAGGCACTGCTGGCTGCCCTTAGGTAGCTGGATGCCTTAGGGGTTTCCCTGTAATTACTGGTCTACAATCTGTGTTCAGGAAAGCTGTGATTCTAAGAAGTCTGTAAAGTTTTCTGATTCCTTAGTCCTGTGTTAGGCAGTAGCAGGTGGCTTGGGCTGTGCATGACATTTACAGGCAATCACTGGTGGCTCTTCAAAGGTCCTTTTGCTCCTCTTTCTTCCATTTTCCTGTTACAAAAATGAAGTTTTCATGACTAACAATCTGAGGTGGAATAACTCACTCCTGGTTCACCACAGAATAGCCTGAGCTCATAACCTCACAGTAGGAAGAGTTATGCCCCTGTGTTTAGTAAATGGGGCACTTGTTATTGCTCTGCGGGTAGAAATATCCTCTCAGATGCAAAATCTGAATTCCCTCCCAGCAAAATTCAGCAATCAAGAGTTTGACTAGCTTAGTGCTTCCAAAATGAATGGCATAATTAAATGATTTAAAGCCTGCTGGAATCAGAAGTGCACGGTCAATGAATATTCAAGCTGTTCTCATTGTTAGGGATGATAAAGAAACATCTCCTCTTTAGGTGGGTTATTATTTATTGTCTAAAGAGTCATCCAGAAGATGGTGCCACAGTTCTGCCTGTGAAATGAACGCCAGCCCAGAAGAGAGTCCTTGCACAGAAACTAATATTTCATAGAAATTTAAGAGCAAACTTATTTTCAGGGGCAGTTCAGAGCTCCAAACCTGACATTAAGTCTGTGTTAAGGCTCTTATTGAAAACTAGGGCAATGTATCTTCATCGCTTTTGCTCTGTGTCACTCCAGGCAAGGTCAGCCAGCACAACAAGGAAGAGAAAACCCTTCCCATCTCCCCATTCCCTTCTGAAAAAGGGACAGATCTCGGGGTATTTGTTAAACTGCTTGTTCTGGGTAGCAGCAAGACATCAAAAATGATAACTAAGATGAGGACAAAATAAGCCTTGTTCTGAATGCTTCGCGAGGCTTCAGTGGCAGTAGGAAGTGCAGCATTAAATAGAGGCTGTAGCTGTTTCTGTTGGTTGAGGAAGGACACTATTTTTGAGGCTCTGTGCCACTGAAGGAAATGATGAGGTCAAGCCTGTAGATCCTTGTAATGAGATTAAATAATCTGATTTCCATTTCACAAAGCTTTGTGCTAACATAGAAGGAAAAAATGAAAACTGAGATTGGTACGAAGCAAAATCTCTGCTCCTACCAAAAGCAGGCATTTAATTTTTTCTTCCATTACAATTTTCTGTTGTCTGAGGTCTCTTCTCTGTAGCTCAACCAATTTGTCATCCGATTAGTCTGATGAAGCATAGAGAAGTCATTTGAACTGTAAATTTTCTGCAGGCAAAATAAAATGCAAACAAGAAGAGCTTCCTGTGCCTGCCAAAGTGATGATACTCAGAATACAAATAAGAAAAAGCCATGCTGACAGCATAAGCTATTTTTATATTCTGCCATTGGCTCCCGGGCACGGCAGTTTGAACAGAACCGCATCTGTATTCCCAAACCCAAATAAGCCATGCAGTCTTAAGTGAAGTTCATGTCTTACAGAACAGCTCTTTAATCACAGTGAAAGGATCCATTGCAGGAAGCATGAATCATGATGTTGATTCACACTCAAGCTGTACATTTACTGTTCAGATTAACCCGGACACAACAGCTCGGGAGAGGAGGGTTTCCTGCTGCTGACAGGAGATGTGCAGGAGGAGCCAGCAGGGACTTCTGTGCTGGCAGCAGGAGCTGATGACACTTCACAACCGTGGTTCAGTCCTGGACCTTTTAGAAGCCAACGTCACCATCTGGCTTTTTGTGGTGGCTGGGCACAGATACATGAGTGTGTTCAGGGTGTGGGTCCCCTGCCACCCTCCCACAGTGACACCCCAACCCCCCCAGGGTGGCTGGATTTATCACCTAAAGGTCACCTCCAGGGAAAATGCTCACAATAGGACAGCCCCCACTTCCTCACTCGGATGAGAGGGATGGGGAGAGATGCTCAGCTGGGGCTGTCCTTTCCCACAGCCTTAGCATCTCTCAGCTTCACTCTCACGTGGCTCCTCTCTGAAAAGCAGCTGTGGCCTCATTCCCTTCTATAAAACCTCCAGCATTCAGAAAACACAAGCTCTTTCTCAGCACTCTTACACTGCTGAATTGTACAGACATATGTCACGTACTCATTACCTGCCAGGATGCACTTAACAACTCTGGCTAATTGCAATAACATCTTGCTTTTATAAACAGTTTGCCACTGCTGGACCTCAAAGTCTTTTGGGAGGTCAGTAGCATTAGCAACAGGCAAGATTTCCCACAGCAAGTGGAGCTGAAAGGAGCACTAATAGGACTGTAGCTAGCAAATGGACCGTGCAGAGACACAAAGGCCTTGATCCTGCAAGTTCTTCCAAAAAAATCCTGTGGAAGATATTAGTGGAGCAACAGGAGACTTTTGTGATGCAAAGGAACTGCTGCTTATGAATTTTTGGAAAGTAATCTGACTTTGTCTAGATAACCATCACAGGGGAACTGCTGCCAAGCCAGGGGGTGTTTTACTACCCAGGCACTATTTATTCAACACACCACAATATTAGTGAAGTAATTCTCTCCTGAACTAGAAAATTATTTTGATCTCTTCAACAAATATCTCTGTAAAGTCAGGAACTTGCTTGGAATTGCACAGACATTCCCACAGCACTTTGCACTTCAGGAAACCATCCTCTGCTTCAGCAGAGCTTGGGGCATCTTCCCACTGGGGCTGAATTTGGCAGCCAATCATCCCATATGAAACCCCCTGTTCGGTTAAACTGCAGTTAACAACCAAGCCTGTCACAAAACTTAAACGTAGTTCTTACCTTAACTGGGAATAGTGGCTGAAGGCTTTGCTTCTCCCCTCGCCGTCCCCAGCATTTGCTTGGCTGACTGCTCAGCAGCTGCTTGGGCCATGTGGTTTTCTGGCAAGTGCAGGTTGTTCACTCGTGAGTGGCACCACCGGCCACGCTGTGAAGGGATGATTGATGATCTGATCGGAGCCACGACTGTGCTTCCACCCACGCTCGCTGCCAGTCCCTTTCAAGAGAGAGACGCCGTGCTGCCGTGCTCTGCTTTGATGAGTGAGTACAGCAGAGCACACAGCGGGATGAGCCCATCAGGCTTTTTACAGCTTTGGACAGGCCTGGCTACGACTTGATCCCGACTGTGCTTCTGAGCAGCTGAGGATGGTCAGGGATGCTCCCAGTGCGTCCCAAAACCATGAGTTCCCTGGCAAAATGCCTCTCACCCCCAATGCCCAGGGTGGATATCAGCTTGTATATAAAAGACTGCAAAAAGCCTTTCCTGGAGAGGATGTGAAAGGGGCAAGACATAAATCCTGGGTGAGTGACCCAAACCTGCAGCCTGTAACACCAGTGATCTCCCAGGCCCCAGAAACCTTGTAAAACAATCAAAAGTAGGTAACTCCCATGCACCCTGTCAGAGAAAATGGAGCTTTTTGGTAGGAAAGAAGTTGATCAATGGATTTTATTTTATCAGCCATTTTGCTGCAGGAAGAGGTGGGATTGGGAGTTAGGCAGATCCTTTCTGGTGCTGGGGACTGGAAGGTGCTGCCCTAGGTGTTGTCAGTGTTGTGGTGACTTAGCCAGCATGCAATGAGGGCTTATGGGAAGGCTCTGAACTGTAAATCCACTTGCTGAAACCCACCTGGCTCAGACTTGAAAGAAAGGAAGCAAAAATACTACCCAGATTATTAGCATTGACTCTTGCCTTTTTCATTAGGACTTCTCCCTGCAGGAGAAAAAAATGAAGGCAAAGCTAATGTCATGGATAAAATTGCAGCCCAAACCTGATTTTCATGCTCTATTTATTACAGCAGATCAGAGGTTTTGTATGAGATCCTTGGGAATGTAAAGAACAGTGAGTTTGTTAGACCAAAGCAGCAGTTGCATTTTTCTCCTGCCTCAACACAAAACTCAGCTGTTTTCTCAACCTGAACGTGGTCCTCATCCAAAAACTGACCTCAGGAACGAAGGTCTTTGTTGCTGGCTGGGAATCTGACCCCAAATGCCCCACACAAGCCCAGGCAGCTACAGTTGGCCTGGAGAGCAGCTGCTTTCCCTGCACTGGAGGGAGGATGCATCACCCAAGGTGCTGCCAGAGGAATTATTTGGTGTTCAGGTGCTGCTGGTGCCAGTGCCAGCCTCTCCAGCAGTGAGGACAGTGAGAGCCACCAGCCTGGATCACCTGGAAACGCCCTGGTTGGCTGGGCATGCCACGAGCATCAGGCACCTGCTAGAGCCACAGCCCAGCACAGGAGTAGCCAGTGGGCCCTTTGCAGAGCTGCTGGCTGCAGGCAGGCGTTGTGGCAGTGCAGGAGAGACTCTGAGCCCCAGCACCCTCTGTATATCATCCCTCTTTGCCCAGATGCACCCAGAAATAGAGCCCTGCTTCCTCCCTCCTGACAAGTGCTTTCCCCAGCAATGCTATTGTTTTTTGGCTGCTATTTCAGATGCGTGGTAATTCACTGGTGCAGCAGTTAGGAGCACGAATCTGCTCGTTTTCTCTTTCTGGGATCCATCTGGGTGCCTTGGGGGTGTTAGAAATCCTCTAACAGGAATTTAAACCAAAAATCCCAGCTCCCAGTGAGAGGGCTGTGTTTCTAGCCCAAGCCTTGTCTTTCAGGGAAAATGGCCCCACTTATCAAGTTATCTGTGAGAATGACTAGGCCTCATGCCAGGAACGCTACCGGCTGCCTGCTGAATTACTCACTATTCACTGACCTTTCAGCAGATTATTGGAATTATTTTGAATTTCAATGGAGGATGCTGGAGCCTCCTTGCTTTCAGGCCGGCTCTCTGCCCTCTATTAAATCTCCGAGCTGCCAGCACAAGCTACTGGGTCCAAGGCAATGGGAACGGTTCTAGCTGGGTGGCTCGTGTGATGGCTTCCCATGCGTGTGATCCATCAGAAAAGTTGTGCTCTGAATCCAAAAGCAGCAAGACTGTCATGATAGACATTCATCAAAAGTGAGGTTTTGGTGATGAGTTTTTTTGTGGGATACCTCATGCTGAGGTAGATGCAAAGGAGCTGAGCTTTTCTTGAGGGGTTCTGCATTCATTTGCACAGAAGAAGGAGGGTTTAGATTGATATTTCCTTACAAGAACATAACAGAAGGTGAGGAGGAGAGAAAATAATTAACAGATTCAATCACGGAATTGCTTTCAAGGCTCTTCAGAGGTACTAGAGAAAGAAAAAACCTAACTAATGGGAAGATTTTGAGTGTACTGATGGTAATAACAAATGGTCCCAGGTTGGCTGAGTTTGAAACACAGACCTCTATTTGGAGAGGGAGCTGCTTTCCCAGCAGGACAGACCCCTTGTAACCATGCCAAGAAGCCATTATATTGTTGATGGATTAGCATGTAGAGGAGGGAAGAGAAGGACTGTGAGCTGTGGCTTGTGAACCCTTCCAGCAAGAACTGCTGGAAACTTCCACCTGTGCAAGTCTCTTAGGCTTTCTTATGCCTTTCTGTCCCATGAAGATTTCTTCAGTGTACTTGAAACTGGGCTGAGCTGTGCTGCAGAGCCTTGCTAACAGCAGAGCCTGTTCTCTGCTCTTCCCTAGCTGTACAGGCAGTGTTAGAAACCAGGATGTCAAGCATCTCAACTATTGATTGATGAGAAGCCCCAGGATTCGTAACCCTGGACAACCCTTCAGTGCCAGTAACAGCATCATTTCATACCCATTTACTGCTGTGACAATGTTCAAGTGCTGAAATACACACTGGAGGTTTCTAAGCCTGTAGTTCGTGTGATGGGAAATACATCTAATAATCCAAAATTCATTTTGTATTGAGCTTCCAATAGTGGGAAAACTGCGTTTGCAGTGTTGCACTTGTGTCCCTGCTTGGGCTGTGCTGGGGTGAGGGTCAGGGAATGGGGTGATTTGCAGCCTTTATTGGCACTAAAACCAACCTTTCCCAAAGCAGTTTAATTTGTAAAGCACTTATGCAGGACATAGGGTAGTTGTACACTCATTTGTGTGAGAAGAGACACATCATAATCATAGCTACATTTCTAAGAATTACACTACATAATTGCATGTATAATACACTACAACCTCACAAACCTGGCAACACTTTTAGGGAAGAACAGCTGTTACAAAAGTCGGTACTTGGAAAAAAACAATTAATACTTATATTAACTGAACTTATTATTGCAAAGCAAGTGAGTATTTCTTATGTTTGCCGCTGAGCAAGTGTAACCATTTAAATCGGGGCTGTTACTAGTGGCCAGCAGCCTTTTCCTTCTCCAAAGAGCATAACGCTGGCTGTGACAGGGCAGTAGGAAATGACATAAATATTTAATGCTAAAGTACACGCAATTGAGCTGCGTTTTCCTGCAATTTGCCCAGCTGCCACTTGATGGGGCCGAACGTCTCCTTTTGGGACTGGAGGCGCTCGCTTCCCCCGCCGGCCGGGGATGCGCGGGGAGCGCTGGGCAGCGGCCAGGGCGAGGTTCGGGGTGGCGGTACTCAGCCTCCGTCGTTTGAAACCATCGCCACACTGGCAGTCTGTCACGCCTTCCCAAACCTCACAGTGCTTCCCTTGCCTCCTCCTGTGCTACTTCATGGTTGCACATAAAATTGCTCTCTAACCCTTCTGCTTTGCCCCAGGAAAAAGTGGTACCCGTCCTGCAGCTACCAGCAAAGGGCTGGTATGGAGCATCTGGCTCTTTTGGACAGGTCAAGTGGCCTCACAAAATGCATGGATCTGACTTCCTCGAAGGTTATGAAGCTTAGCAAAGAAAGAAAGCTTGAGGCATTTTCACCACAAAGAAAATCTGACCACTGGGGAATAAATACGGGACATAAATGAATAGAACCAAAACACCAGGCAATGCTTTTAATGAGCACTTCTGTAAGTCAAGGGCGTATTATTTGGAACTGATTGCTCTCCATCTATCTGTTGCTAACAGGCTGAGGGACATAAAGTACGTATGACAGAAATGGGAAGCAAGGATGTAGCAGCAGAGAGTGTCTTGTAATCCAAACATGGATCTAATGGGACACTGGTGAGCCCTGATCTCAGACAAAGATGTCCTGAGTGGGGATATTGTGGTGCTGGGGGTATAAGAGAAAGGTCGATGAAAACTCAGCTGCTTTTACCAGACAAAAAACAAAAGGCTGTGTACGGTGTTTAAGGGAAGGACCTTGCCCAGAAGCCCCAGCTGTAAGTGGCACAGTGCCTGTGGGACCTGCTTAGCTCAGAGCACAGCTCTCTGCCTCAGCAGGTGATGTGGTTGGTGACAAGCAGTGTGGCACAGCGGGGCACAGCATGGCATGTCACCTCCCCTGGCCCCACCGAGCACGGCTCTGAGCAATGCTGAGACCTGAAGGCTTTGCTGGTCATGGGACTGTGTCCAACAGAGAGGTCCCTGGCAGTCTGAGGGGCAGGGGTGAGTGAGAGATTAAGACAACTGGCAAAAATAAGCAGTTGTACATAAAGTACGAAAGAGCAATACTTGGTTGATTAACTTTCTAGGGCAGTAAGATTGCTGCAGCTGAAGTGAGTGCCTCTTGCAGACACCTCAGTTCCATCCCTGGGGATGGGGACGCTGCCAAACCTGCAGATGCCCATTGTGTTGGCAGCTGAGAGCACCACTTTGTTCTGCAGGTCCCTCTGTGCCTCCCTCCCTTCAAATAGTGGGGCTGAGAGGGGAAAGTGCCTGCAGAGGGATAAGCACAGCTGTGTGTTCACATCGGGCTACAAGAGCAGTGCCTGGGGGCTTCCAAAAGCCAAAGCCCCTGCTACGATGATGCTGGCTCTGCTCCTTCCTCCTCACACTCCTCTTCATGGTGCAGGCAGCTGCCATTGGCTGGGTGCTGCCTCCGGGAAGAGGAGGGATGCAGGGAGCTGGGAGTGAGGCCGGATGGTGCTGCCAGCAGAGCTGGAGAGGCTCTTATCAGTGCAACACAGAACCAGCCATACATATTCATTTCATCCTCAGTCATTTTGATTTTCTCTGGGTTTGAGAGAGCTAGCAGGGGACCCTCCTTTGAAAGGAAGTCTTAATAATGGTCTTTTTCCATTTCTGCCTTTGCCTCAGAAACAAAGGATTGTTTTACATATTTTACACGATTTTCTTGGTAGCATAACTGAGGGTGACATGGAAATTAAGATATTTTGAAAAGTAGCTGGTCCTGTGTTATTCCAGATCTCTGACTGGCTTATAATGCTCTGGGGCAGCACAGCCAAGACTGTAGGGGTCTGTGGAGGGGAGATTTTTATGAGAGCAAATCTCAGGCACATTCCATCAAGGGGAACTTGAGCTCTTTCAGAATGTTTAATGAAAATGGCTGTATTATCCCTATCCCTATCCCTATCCCTATCCCTATCCCTATCCCTATCCCTATCCCTATCCCTATCCCTATCCCTATCCCTATCCCTATCCCTATCCCTATCCCTATCGCTATCCCTATCCCTACCTCAATTAAATATGTAGAAATTATTAATAGTATAGAAACCTCTAAAATTTCTAGCCTTCCTAGAAGCTTCTATGAGCCTCCCTGTCACCAGCTCTGCCAGTGCTGGTGGCTGCCTTTAGTTGCCTGCAACTTTCTGTCTTCAAAATGTTCCTAAAAGGCCTGGTCCTCTGGGAGGCAAAATGCCAACCCTTGCAGGGCAACCTTGTGTGGCTGATGACAGTGAGGGGGGTTCCTGTCAGCTTGACATTGGGCTCTCCTTTTGATGTGCCTGTGCTAATTATCTGAATACGAAGTCCTGTATTTCCAGGCACATTCACCATCATATAAATGTTAGATATTTGTTAAGTACCCTGTAACACGCAGTACTGTCCCATTGATTTTGATTATGCTCAAAAGAAGTTGAGCAAAAAATAACAGTGGAATATTTTAGAATTCTCTCTACAAACACCATTCAAATATCTACAATTCTTTGTAGTAACATTGTGCTGAGTTTAACAAGATGAGAGGTTCATGCACTGAGGCATTGACAGCTTGCACAAACTTTCTTTCCTCCAACCTATGGCATGCAATGCTTTCAGGGTTTTGAGAGTTTCATACAGGAATGTGTTTTATTTCTTACTATTTTAGTGAACTATCACTAAAAAAGTCAAGACAACATAAGCTCATATCTTGTCTAAACATTACTTGAGTCTGTTGCTTAATCAATAGTATCCTTACATAAATAGCACCAGCGTGACCCATTTCTCTACTCTGTTTTGGTTTCTGTTTCCTTCCACTCCCTCATCAGTCAGGAATCACCTCTTGACACTTGTCAGCATTTTGGAGTGGGCCCCTTTTGGTCTCTGAGAGCATAGTGCAGTGAAAGTCTACATGTGCTCAGAGTGAAAAGAGAAAGTCTTTTTTGCTTTGAAACCTGCCAAAATTTCCAAAAAAATTCTCTTGTCAAGGAGAGGTTCACTCTTATTTCGAGGAAGGCAGCTTGGTTTCAAGGCAGTGTGTTTGATTTGCCCCGGCTGAGTGACTGCAGGACCCTTGATAGGGATGTGGGAAGGGCTCTGCATCAGAGCACTGCAGAGGTTTGCCCTGCACTTGTCTCCAGGAAAGCCAGGTCCACCCTTCTGGGCCCTTTGTTAGGAGGTTGCTGCCTTCATGGAAAGTGTTGCTATCAAAGAGATTCTTGTGCCTGCTTTGTACAAAACATGGGCTAAAATACCTTCTAAGAAAGTCCAGGTTTTATAGAGAAATCAGGAGCAGGGGACTTCTGAAGAGTTGATGTGGTTTCCTTCTTTGAAGCACAGCAATATTTAAATTAAAGGGAAAATTCTTTGTTCATAAGGAGACTGCATTGATTTTAAACAATGATAGTGGGAAGTAGAAGGAATCAGAAGTTGAGGAGGGGTTCTCTCTCTCACATCTGCAAACTAATTTTTTGTTTATTTGTTTACCAGAATGCAAATGCAATAGGAAGGCTCGGAAAATCCAGACCTGTTTCAATTATGCCTCACTCAAGAAATACATTTACTCCATTTGGAGCAGAATTAATTTGTGGCATTTTAATTTGTTTTAATGTTGATGTATTTATTGAGGTGTGCAGGTGTTCAACAAGCTTAAGTGGGGAGTTTCACAAGAAAAGAGGTGTTGTGCAATAACCTACATTCAGGCACATTTGGGCTCTTCAACACCACAGAGCAACCTGTAATGTTACAGAAACTCACACGTCAAGGGAAGGACCAACACTACTTTTGACCCGTGACTTCTCTGCTTCTTTGGATTTTCATGTCCCAAAACTCTCTGAATACTTGGTTCTTCATATGTTGTTGTTGCTCTCCCAAGTTGTTGGGAAGTTGTTTAACTTATTGCTGTCTCTTTCTTGACAGATCTCAAGACCAGCATATTTCCATATAAAACATTACAGTACAAACAGAAGACAACTCAGAAATACTGAAATACCACCCCAAAAATCTGCAGGGATTTAGGAAGCAAAAAGACATACATGGCTCTACAATGAGCCCCAGCCATATGAGCTGTGACATGTGAAAGACAACTGCAGGGAACTCGGGAAGAAGCATTAAAAATACTCTGAGAAATTATGAGGATGTCTGAGATGATGAGAGCCACTTGGAAGTGTAATAAAAAGGAGATCTATTATAATTCAAGGTGGAAGAGAGAAGCAGTTTGCCCATTGCTGCTGGCACTGCTGAGCCATGCAAGACGACCGAGGCCTTGTCCCCAGCCCGTGTGATGCTCAGGCACTCGGCGCCTTCGCGAGCTGACGACCAAGGGTGTAGATCAGGGCAGAAGTTTATGTAACACAGGATCACACAGCACCCAAGGGGACTTTTCAAACCCAAGGGGACTTTGGCACCTGTCACCAGTGTCTAGGAGAAACATTCCCCCCTAACTGGATGATTGCACTTGACGTGATGAAGGTGTGACAGCGTCATGTGTGAAACAGCACCAGCTTGGCTGCATCTTTGAAAGGCTGATAACAATGGGCACAGCTTGGAATGTATCTGAGAAGAAAAGGGGAAAAGAGAAAGGTGTCATTAAGTCACTTCAGTATTTTACACTTAGCAAATATATTAGAAGGTTCCTGCTCTTACACATTTTCAGGAAATGTTTTTAGGAGGAGAGATTAAATACGACAGCAGGTGAAAAGCTCTTTTTCTAGCATTAATTTAGCAGTGTAGTAAGCTTCTTGGAGCTCAGATGTGTTAAGATGTGCAGGAGAGGGATTTAGCTCATGAGAATCCTGGGTTTAACCAGGGAGCAGTTACAGAGGGATGCATCTGAAGCTGTGAGCAGTCTGGCACTGGGCAGGACCCAGGCTGCTCCCTCCCCTGTACCCGCAGAGGGAGTCACACACGGGGAGCTGCTGCCAGCACAGCTGTCCTCCTGCTCCTCCTCCCCACTCCTGTTCTGGAGCAGACAGCCCAGCTCTGCAAAATTAACAGGGATTCAGAGTGGGACTGGGGGGCGTTTCTCATAGAAAAGGCAGAGAAGAGAGGGCAAGGAGAAGCACAGCTGTAATGAATGGCATCTCTCTCTCTGGCTGCACGCAGCTGGTCTGATGCAGACTTGGTGCCAGCAACCCTCCTCCTGCTTCCTATGGCCGGCAGACAGATGTGGGTGACAGGAGCTGTGGAGACAGCCACTAGCTGAGCTGGTGCTGCTTCTGGGAGGTGCCAGACGCTGCTGAAATCCAGGAAACTGAATGTACAGGCAGAGGTGGGAGCAAAGCAAGAGCGGGTGGGAGCAAAGCAAGAGCGCTCCGATGGTCTGGGAGAGCAAAGGCTTCTTGTATGAGGGTGCTGGTGACTGAGGGCTTTGCTGGCCTTGGCATGGTGGTACTGAGGCGAAGGGGAATGTCTGTGGTGGTGGGGAGTGGAACCTCGGTGTCCCAAGGGCGTCAGGGACATCCCTGCAGCAGAGGGACAATCAGCTGAGGTCATGACGCTCTTGATTGTTTCCAAGCACATTTTCTCATAGAAAGTTGATTCTTCATCAACTTCCCAGGCTGGAGGATGTTTGTTCCAGACAACAACAGGCAGCAGGAATACCCGAGGACTCGCTGGGGTCAGAAGTCGGTATGTGGAGAGATGTAGGTTCCATGAAGGTGCTTTATCCACTGCAGACATCGACTGGGGCATGACCCCAGGCTCCAGGCATTGTGCTCCCCTCACCTGCTTGGGGAGCTGAGTCCTTGGGCTCCACCCTCATGAAGCAGAGTTGGGCTAAGGGCTTGTTTCCGTGCATGAGCTGTTTCTAAAGCCTGGAAAGCAGACTGTGATGTGGTGATGCTGGATCACTGTGCTGCTGAGGGAGCCCACAAGCAGCACAGGGCACAGAAATGGGAACCTTCTGCGTCATCACAGAGGCTACACAGGCACCCACAGGCTGTGATGGTGCTGGTGACTCCTGTCATGTTGGTGAGCAGCCTTCATCAGATGTTCATGAAGAATTAAGCGGCAGTGCTTTATAAAAAGTACTCCTAATTTATTTTGGTAGTTATTTCTTATACCTCTCTGCTTTTTCCCCTCAAAGTGCATTTTTTTTACACTTCATATTCTTAAAATTTACAATGGTGGGATAGCTGCTATTTATGAACAGAGAGTGCTGTTGATTTAGTTTTAAAAATTCACCATCAGTTTCATGACATTTTAAGAATTCTGCAGTTACATCAGGTGATTAAAATGTACAGGGCTCTTCTCAGACTTGCTCTGTGATCTCTTTTCCCACAACCAGTGAAAGAGCCAAGACAGTCTTCAGGGTCTACGAAAAGATTATGCAGCCTCTTCACAAGTCTGCAGGGGAAAATGAGCCTGATTCACCTGAAAGCCTGGCAGGATGTTCACCCTAATTTGCAAGCTGAGATAGCCAGCATTAGCAGCATTTCAGAAACCCTGAGCACAGCAGATGCCTCGTAATCTTCAGGAAAAGACAAAAAGTCTTCCAGAGGCTGATTTTCACTGCCCAGCTCTGAGTTTGCATCTTCCTGGGAGAAAGAATTTGGTCCCTGAAGGGGATGGGTGCGAGACGAGAGCTCTGGTGATGCTCTCAGGTTTGCACAGTCTGCACCTCCCTGCTGGCAGCTGCCACATCCCCAAAAGCAGCGAATCTGGCTGCCTATTGTCTCTGCCTTAATCACCCTGGGACACGAGTAGCATTACTGATATCCATGCTCCCAGATGGCTCCCGGCCGCCGTCCCTGGCTCCCCTCGGAGCTGCTTTCTCAGACCAACTGGCTGCACTGGGCATTATCTCAGAGACACAAGAGAACCAGAAGACACAGCAGACACTGGCCAGAAGTAAATAAATGCCCAGGCTGTAAGATGCTGGAGTCCAGGCAAGACCTGCCCTTCCCAGCAATAATGTTTGGGTGGGGCTTTAAGTACAATAATTACTAAAAAAACGGAGATTTTTGTTCCAGAAGCACATTTTGCATGTGATTGAGACTCTCTACGACCTGATTCATATTTTATTTCTTTATCTGGAAGAGAAGTGAGGGAGGAGGGTGTGTGAGAGTTGGGAGTGTGTCCCAGGGGCTGGGCACCAGGCCACTGCTCCGTGTCCTGCCCTGAGTTTAGCAGGCAGCCTGTCTCCAGACGAGATTCCCATCTGATGGACCACACGCCTTTGTCAATTCAAGGCAATGCAGGGAGTCTCGCAGAGGGCAAAGCTGAGCAGGTCAGGGATCTTTCATCATCTGAATTTCAGGAGAAATGTAAGGTTAGCTGTCTTATAACACACAAACTTCATTCTCTTCAATGTTCTACGCAACACTTGTGAGCAAGGGATGCTTTGGCAGCACCCTGGATTCAAATGGAAATATCTCTGTTGTTGCAGTTAGTTTTGTGAAATTTTAGGCCCTAGTCTCTCTGTAAATGTACAGTTTGCAGGCTATTTTATCAGTAGATGTTTTTATTTTGCAAGAACTTCTGTTGCAATTTTCAAACCGCTTGTAAAAATTGTGAAGCACAGTTCTTCACTCCAAAGATGTCACCCATCCATTCAGGCTTTTTATTAAGTTCTTCTTTTTCTGATTTATGAAGTCCCCCAGCTTCCACAAGCCTCTTTTCATTTACTTTATGGATTCCAAAACTTCCTAGTTACAGTAACATCATCTCATATTTTAAATTCTACTCACACAGCTATTAACATTGCCATTAACATCTGGACCACCTTTATTTTGCTGTGGTAGTTTCCTGGCTCTTTCTGCCTTGCTTTGAAAACAGCAAGCCAGCGTATAACAGGGTATTTTCGTAATTGACAGATGACAGCTCCCTTCTCTGTGTCTTTGCTTTGGATCAATTTGTTTGCTGGTTTTATTTTTGCTGTTAATTATCTTATGAGATCTTACAACAATGGAGGTCCCCGTTATTACAGTGTTTTTTGCCACTGCTGAGGATAAGGACACAAGTGCTGCCCTGCAGGTAAAACTCATCCTCCTTCCTCGTTGTCACGGCTGTGCCTGCTGCTGCCTGAGGCCAGAGGCGTGGCAACAGTTGTCCCTAAAGTCCCTTCAAACCCAAACAATTCTGTGACTGTGATCTACCCAAAGCAGAATCAAATGCCCCACATCCAAACATGCTTCACGTAACTTTCTTTAGGTAAAAAATGTATAAGTCTTTGTATGGGTATAAGGAGAAAGAAAAAGCCAACATTCCAGCAGATACTAACATGGCTGAAAATTAGCACCTAATTCAAAAATTGCAGGGTTTTTGAG
The DNA here is from genome assembly GCA_013398275.1 of Promerops cafer. Classification (NCBI taxonomy): domain Eukaryota; kingdom Metazoa; phylum Chordata; class Aves; order Passeriformes; family Nectariniidae; genus Promerops; species Promerops cafer. The sequence goes on along the minus strand of VZSE01011740.1, from coordinate 627,319 downwards.
TCATCTTTAGTTTTAAAATATATTTGAGGAAGAGGACCCACCAGTTTTCAAAAGGGCCATAATTTCCATCCCAAGAAACATGTACATCAGCAAAATATCCAGAAAACATGGGAAGATATGCTATACAACAAAATCCTTCATATTTTCTAAAATATTTGCATTTAGACACTACACTTCTGTAAATGACTCATCCTTAGATTTCCTTTTGTATAACCTATGCACAACACATATTACAAAAATGGGGAATAATAGAGACTTTAGATAAACTATTTTTGTGCTTTTTTTCCGCACAGAGGACACCTGTCTGCCCTGGACATTAATATAACAAGTTGATAAGGGAGGATGCTCCTGACCCAGAAGGGAGCAGCAGCTGCCTGGGGGCAGAGCCAGGCAGCCTTGCAGTGTTGCTGATGGCCTGAGGTGTGTGGGCAGCAGTGTCCCAGCACAGGTCAGAGCCAGGACCGTGAGAATATTTCAGCAGATCTCAGGAATATGTTACATATTTTCAGGAGCTGTCTAGCTCCATACACAGATCACAAAATTACAAGCACTCAGCTCCCAAACTTTGTTAAAAAGTTTCTTAAAATCTGTCTGCAGCATCGTGCCATTAGATATAATTAATGAGTGTGCTGTGCACAGGGGTAACTGCTCAGATCAAAGCTGCAGCTATTTATTTTGTCTGTTGCAAACAGCAGCAGCTGCAGAGCTCCCTTTAGTGACTACTCCATCTTTATTTAATAGGCAGAGCCTTGGCTGCCACTATTTGATAAATTGAGGGGCAAGCTGTGGGCCGAGGGGTCAGCATGTATCTCCAAACATTCAAACAACCCCCAGTATAATGATAGGAGGGTTGATAATTATAGAAACCCAGTGCATTAACTGGCAGAACATTAATGGCAAAGAACAAAATACAAGCTTATATTGCCTCCGGCTAAGAAGGTAAATTGCATTTTTAATGATGACAAACTTTATATTTGTTATTATCTATTATTATATTATTTATATCCTTTAAAGTATCATTTAGATACCTCAGCTGTGGTCAGAATCCAACTGTGCTCTGAAGGGGCTATATTTTTAAGTCCCTGACATTCAGGATATTTCCTGCTGCCTTGGTTCTGTCAAGACAGAAGTGAAGCTAATTGGGAAAAGGTCCATATGAGTGTATGGAGGAGTGTGAAATGCAAATGTGAAGATTCCAGGTATATATTACTACACAGCATCCTTCCTAATATCATCTCCAGTACTTGCAGAAGGCATCCCCGTGAGGTCCCTGGGCTGTGCAGGGCAGCAGGGTTCTCCCCACGGGCAGTGGGGCAGAGTTGGGTGCATTCCTGAGCTGGAGCTTCATCTCCTGTGATGCCCACAAACACAGTGGGTGCATGGAACAGCCTGAATAGGGACTGGACAAAAACTGGGTCTTCCCTGTGCACACACCTTTGTCACCCCAAAAACAGGCAGATGGGAACATAGCAGCCCCTCCCATGCTGACTGTAAGTGGGGGACTTCTGTGCTCTGCCTGTGCAGCACCCCGAGGAAAAGCATCCCTGTCCCTGTCCCTGTCCCTGTCCCTGTCCCTGTCCCTGTCCCTGTCCTGTCCCTGCAGGGCCCTCCCCTCTGCCTGTCGGCAGCTTTTTCCTGCGAGTGCCTTTCTGCACGCTGGACCAGCAGTCCCCAGCCCATTGTTCCTCATCAGCATGTGTCACCATAATTAACAAACGTGATTAAGAAGTGCAGAAGTGCTGGTGTTGCACCTTGTCACTATGGCAGCATTTTCTTTTCTCACTTGGCATTATGAGCTAATAATTAAAGCTTTAAATTTTTAGCAGCTTCATGTAATTTAGAGCAAATTTTTCATGGCATTCCCTGATGTTCTCTTCGTCCTCATGGTACCTAGCCCAGGCTGCTGCCACACCAATCAGTAGTGATTTTGTTGTTAATTACTGCATCTTAAAATGAAAATTAGGTTTAAAATTACATTGCATAGAAACAAACTTATGTTCAACATACTTTTCAGGCTAATAGGAATGGGCAAAAGAGAAACCTGTCCTCACTTCTGGTTTTACAAGGGTTTTGTAAATTGTTTTCATAGAAACATAAAACAACCCAGGTTGGAGGGCACCTTCTAGGATTATCTGGCCCAGCCTTTATTCTTTAATACCCATCATAAACCAAAGAGCTCCTAATCTTTTACGATATTTTACTTTTCAGACAGTACATGGACATAGGAATGAAAATTGGTTTAGATAATTATTTACTGAAATAAATATTCTTAGGTTCTACATGGATGCATAACTGTAAATTAATAACAAGAATAATTGATGAGAGTTTTGGGGCTCTCATTTAAGACATGACTTTAGGGAGAGTGAGGGCAAGTGAATAAAACAAACTGAGTAGCAAGGGGATCCAGAATGCTGCTTCACCTGAACTTAAAAAACCCAGTGATTATTGCACTGGCCAGGTAGCACTGGGCCACAGAAAAATGACTATCTTACTGCTAGCAAAGAAGTCAGTTGATTCAGGTGCAGTATAATATTTCAGCCTAATTTATTTACAGGTGAGTACAGTCATGGACAAGTATAAGAGTATTAGAAGGCCAAAGTGAATTAGCTAAGGAAGCCTTCCAAGGTCCAGAAATCAACTTTTGTTGCAGCAATAACCATTTCTAAAGAAAAAAAGCCAGTAGCCCCCATGGCCCAAGGGGCTGCTGTGGATCACTCACTTAGCATGAGCCTGCACTTTGTCTTTTTGTCAGATATGAGTCTGCTCTTCCCTCAGGTTGCACTCCAGACAAAGGGGTTTATTATCTGCTGCAGTCTGATTAAAACAGATGACAGAGTGCTGCACAGGACCTTGTGGACTTTAACTTGAATTTAATTATGAATCTTCCCAGAGTGGCACAAGTCTCTTTTGTGGCAAATGTTTGCAATCAAGCACCCCAACCAGCCTCTCATCAGCCAGGTCTGCACATTGCAGACACATTTTTGTGCTACTCCATCAGCTCATCCAGCTTCAGCCTTCATCTCCAGATGCCCTGGTCTAGAATAGGTTACTTACAAGGTTAGCCTAGGTAGCCCGTGAAGTATTGGGTAGCTTCATGCATAGAGAATTAGGGGAAAAGGTCCCCTTTCTTCTGCAAGTGCATTCTTTTGAAAACCCATCATGGGCTGAAGTGCTCGTACTTTTCCCAGTTTTGAGCAGCAACATCAACATCTGTCTCATTTTCTGGGAGTGCAATGCCTCGTTGCCCAGTGTGGATTAGTGAAAGCCTCCATTTATTATCATTACGTCAGTAATGTACCTCATCCATGCTCTGCTGACAGCTCCAGCAATTATCCCAGGATCAGCTGCTTGCTTGGGATAAGAGGAGGCTTACGTGGGAGTGCAAGCCCTTGGGACCTGGTGACACCCGAGGGATCCAGAGCCTGTGGGGTGGAGAGAGAATCTTCATCAGCAAAGGTAGTTGTGGCCCTTTTACATGCAAAATAATTTTTATATTAGCACATACCCTGCAATCTCATGTAAAATCCTCTGTAAGCTCATGGATAAGCATAGCTGCAACTGCAGAGTGGAATTAGCTAATGAAGTATGGGAGGCTCATTTTGCTTTGGTTGGTTTTTTTATCCCCGTGTTCACATTTCTGGCTGGCTTTGTCATTAAGAGTGATTTAGGTGATAGCTCATGGCCATGATGATGCTGGACCCCCATCAAGGGGTCTGTTCCTCACTATTGCTCTCCCACCACCACCACGAAGTCTCCCACACTCAGGGAAGACAGGTAGACAAAAAGAAAACATACTGTGTAGCTTAGCTGTGCATTTAATCCACTGGATTTTAGACAAAAACAATCTGGCTTAACCTTCACCCCCATTTCTCAGGATTCCAAATCTTTAGGGTGTGAAAGTAATGATCTTTGGATCAGGTGAAGGTTCCTGAGGTGTGTGGCTCTGAGGCCAGCAAAACCACAGTGTCACTAGGCTTGGGACACCTACACTCCTCTCTCTAGGGACCAGTGACAGCAATCTTTGGCAACCTTTTGAGCAGCTGTCAGAACCACCTTGTACAAGGGAAGGAGAAAATCCAGTCTTGGTCTGGATCTGGGGGCACTGTCAAACCCAGCTCTGTGACAGCACCATGACGAAGGACTCAATCTTACATGACATTTTTAAAATTCAACTACACCCTTCACCCTGCTCCATTGTGTATAGAAACCACAGAGTGCTTCAACTTGGCCTTCACAGCTTTCCTCCCCTCCCCAGCAGGGCACAGAGCCAAAAAAGCAAAAGATAGATCTGATCTATCGTGGCCAGCGGGATTTTCTCAGATGTGGTGAGTTTTGCAAGGGCAATTGGGAGAGAAAATATAACAGGAAGGGCTCTGAAGGCTGCAGGACTGGGCTCATCAGGCAGGCTGGCTCTGGCACAGACCTCACTGGGTTGTGGCAGCTGCTGCACAGTGCCCATTAAAAGGCACTGCCTAATTCTTGGTCTATAGCTTTCATTACAGAGTGTTAGTCCTTTGCTCTCAGCTAACATTGTTCTAAACACTGTGTTTTGCAGGGACTTTTTATGAAACTGCTTCAGTAACCTAGTTTGAGTTTAAAATAACCTTATTAGTAACACCTTAATGATAAGTAGCCTTCCTACATATGACTTGACTTCAAGGCTTTGCTTCAGCTTTAGGTAATCTTCACAGGGGTTGTTTGAGGGAGATGCTGACTGCAGTATTTTGAGACAATTCTGTTAAAAATGGAGATGATGCAACAAAAATTTGTTGATTCTTAGGCCTGGCACCTGCTCAGTCTTTACTGGCATGAGTACCATTCTCTGCTCTTTAGTCCGTCAGAGGCTCTTTTGGGATTTAAATCTGGGGGAGCTTATCTTTCCAAATTGATATTAAGATATTGACATCCTCCCACGGCAGTGAGCCGGCTTTCCTCTGTGCCAGTATTTCATTTGAATTCCCTGGAGGTAAAACTTAGATAAGGAATAATAAGCTTTGTGATTCATTGCTCTTGTGTGTGGAGGAGAAAACACCAGTGGAGAGGGCCCGGCAACAGCACCACGGAACTGTAACTGCACCAGCAATTACAGGGGACTAACAGGACCTGGCCCAGCTACAGTGGGAGGCACACACCTATTTTCATCCATTTGCTCTTCAGTGCCTTTGTGATGGCCCTTACTAACACAAAAGCCTTATTGCATCTCTAAGTACTTCTCAGTAAAAGAAAGTTGGCACAACGCAGAAGCTGACAGTATTTGCTGCAAATGCAGAAGCATTTGGGATTTTCCTACCTTTTGCTTGATCAATTCTCATCCATTTTAATTCTTCTAATCGCCTCCTGGCACTTTGCCACCAGCCACTGTGTGAGTTGGACCTCAGTGTGACTCACCCCATGCTTATAGCAAGGCAAATGAGTGGACAAAGTGATTCCCATTGATGAAAGACAGGAAATTTTCTCCATCTCCTGGCATTTTCTAAGTTTTTATTCAAATGGAAACATTCTTGGCTTGTCAAGTTGAAAGCAGAAGTCAGCTCAGGGCCAGTGAGTTAATACATTTTTGCTAAAAAAAAATACTTTTGAAAAGATGTTTGCATAGAGGAGACTAAGGTGATAAATTACGTGGACTTGAAGGATGAACGTTTTTTCAAAATTAAAATCAAAGTTGCACTTTGTTCAAACACAGTACTGCAGTGTCTACAGACCCCTCTTGTCATTATTTTTGTTAGAAAAGCTTTTTATTGCAGGCTCCAGTTTTGCTGAATCACTTGAAGAAGATCCCAAGATCACACACAGAATTCACACTCGTGTCCATGGAAGCTGGCATTGCCCCTCGTGTACCCCAGCCCTTGGCATGGCAGAGCCCCTCAAATGCTCAGGCCTGGAGGAAGCGAGGCTGTGCCTGCCAGAAGGTGACCCCCCTGCTCATTGACCAGCTGGTTTTTGCAGGCAGGTCCTGTGCTGTACCTTCAGAAAGGCTCCTGCTGAATGCATCACGGTGCTTAAAAACAGAATATGGCACTGTGACTCATTCCATATAAACCTGCTAGTCCTAAGCACAAAGACGTGCTTAAAATTGTTTGCTAGAAAGTTTATTTCCCTTCTCACAGAGCTGAGCAAATGTCACAACACTGCATAACCCACTGTTTTGTACATTAAGTTTTTCTTCATTTTGATCTGCTGGTAAATTAAAATGGAAAATACCTGCAGGAGATCCAGCAATTTTAATTGTGCCATGGAGTGTTGAGTGCATTGGTAGGCTGACCTCTGAGACTTCCAGGAATATCAATGAACTGACCCTCTTTGAAAGCCCTATTAGCTCTGCATTCTAATTCTTGAGTGGTTTGAGTGGTTTCTGCAAAATGAAAATTACAGCCCCCCATATGGCTTAAAGCAAACACGCAGATCCTTTTGGTGTAGCCAAACATCTCAAAGGCTGTTTACAAAGGTGGGTTAACACTGAGGTTTTCTGAGAAATGGAGAAGTCATGGAGTGAAGGCAAGATGTGTGAAGCCAGGCTGTCCTCCCTGATCAGAAAAAGTTGCAGTTGTTTTCTTAAAAAGGGAGAGTGAGAGAACAGACCTTCACCTTGAAAGGTTCACCCACAGCTTCTACACAAATGAGAGGGGCTCTGTCTCTCCCACCACCCCCCTGGGTGGCACCTGGGAACTCCTGGGAAATGTAACCAAGGGGGTCCACGTAGGTGCCTGGAGAAGGACTTTTTACCAGAGTGAATTAGTGACAGGACAAAGGGAAACGGCTTTGAACTGAAAAAAAATTAGGTTTAGACTGGTCATTAGGAAAAGTCTTTCCTGTGAGTGTGGTGAGGCACTGTAACAGTGTCCAGAGAACCTCTGGCTAGCCCATCCCTGGGAGTGTTGAAATCCAGATTGGATTGGGTTTGGAGCAACCTGATCTAGTGGAAGGTGTGCCTACCCATAGCAGGGGGGTTTGGACTAGATGACTTTGATATCTCTTCCAACCCAAACCATTTTACGATTCTGTGACTGTATGACAGGTTTGGTTTTAGGACAAGAAACCTGCTCACCCTTGCAGGAAGGGAATCTATAATTTCTTCTACGTGAGAGGCATGAGGACTTTCTGCTCCAAACACAGGGCTTATGGAAACAAAAAGACAAAGCAGATTTGCCATCATCTCAGATCTCGACATGGACACTCTGAGAAAGGAGTGTGCCTGAGGTCACTGTCAAAACCTCCCTCATTTTGCACAGTGAAAAGCAAGGTCCTGATGCTCTGACTCTCCAGGTGCAGCAAGGAGAGGAATGGAGAGACATTCCCATCATGCATCTTCTGGCAGCATCATGCAGGGACCTGATGCAGAGGTCGATGCTCGAGGCAGAAAACCCAGAGAGCCTCTATTGGGAGGGAAATTGCTATTAGACATGCATAGAGAAAAAACATTAATTTAAACAGAAAATTAAATTAAACAGAAATTTAGAAATGTGGGAGATGGCTGGCTGTCTCACCAGGAAATTACTGTCCTTTAATGCAGTTAAGCAGCCAGACCCCAGGGCGGCCAGGCAGATGGCCCAGAGCACAGAGAGATTTAAAAAGATGGATGCTCTGGATGAGTCCAAGCACTGGAAGGGACAACGTGAGCAGGCACATTTGGACAGTGGATCAGTGAATGGTTAGAGGTGGCAGACACCTCCACAACATCAGAGCATCCTCCTTCTGTTCATTTTCAGACTGGTGGGAGAGGGCTGGAGTTCAGCACCAGCAGGTGAGAGTCCTGCACAGCCCCAGGAGGCCCTGATGAACACGGTGCTCTCTGCATGAAACAGCTGCACCTCTCTGCACGAAACAGCTGCACCTCTCTGCAATGCTGCTCAGGCCTGGATGTGCCTGGGGCTGCCTCTGAGGACAGGCTTCAGACACAAGTTCAGGATGGGTCCCCCTGTGCAGTGACCACCCTCACCTTCTTTGCCCCTCCCTGATGTTTGCTCCAGTTGGCACTTTTGGGGCCCTCAGCTGGTGTTCACCCTGTGCGTTTTTTCCTGTGCCATCTCTCCAGGGAAAAGGCCATAAATTAGATTCTGCCAGCCCAAGGAGTTATCATAAGGGAGCACTTTGCACTGGCACTTTGCCAGGTTCATACTCCTCCTCATGGGCAGCAGGCACCATCTAAGCCAAACCTCACACCGACCCTCTCTGCAGCTGTCTGCATCACCCTCTGGCTCTCCAGCAGTTTTAGCTTTGAAATCCCCCAGTGGAGTGCAGCTACTGAAAGAGAAGGGCTCCCCTCACTCTTCCCTTGTAAGGCTGAAAATGTCGAAGGCAGTGGAAAGAGGGCCCAAAAAGGTCTCTGAGTGGAAATGTCCATAAAGAGAAATAAATGGATTTAAAAAAAGGATTTAGCTTTGTTCATCATAATTTGCAGCACAGTCTAAGCTCTGAACATCTCCAAGGACAAAGTGTATTAGTGATAATGCTCAGGAACAGGGAATAAAGTGTGCAATTGAGAGCAGTGTCGTCTTCTTCACATTAAAGAACAGAGCATTTAACTCAGATGGTAAAAAAATACCAGCTCAAATATCTCGTCCTTTTCATCTGTAGGTTGTTTAATGTATATTTCCTATAAGAAACAGCAGGAAATTGTGAAAAGGTCTTCCATCGGGTTCCAAGATTTCTGTAATGTTAGAATATATCTCACCAGCTTACATCTATGTTCATATTTATGCTATTAATCCCTCTTAAATACCAATTTTAACACAAATTTCAGAAGCTGAAATTAATTAGACATTTGTGTAGATGAGTGCTGAAGATCTGAGAACTTTAATATCACATACTGTAGTATGAGAAATAGCAGAAACCTAATAATATGACTGCATAGTAAACCTAATGGAAAGGAGCAGAGAACATTGAATCCTTCACACAGCTCCTTTGGAAGTGTTACAGACTGCCTTAAAACTGCAGGGAAGGAGGGAGCGCTTGGCAGCTCCTTTATATGAGTTAAAGCAAAAGATGTTAAATTATGCATTTCAAGATCCAGAGAAATCAATGAAAATATCTTCATAAGAACCCTTAATTGTCACAATTTCCTGTCTTTTGCCTGTTCTCACAAAATATATCTTTATCCCAGCCTTATCTTTGGTGGAAATTTGGGTTTATCATACATTTGCAGAGTTCATGGTGGAAGGCAATTAGTGAAAGAGCTTGGGCAGAGGCCATCAATATTGCACTGCTTGATTTAAAAAAGCATGAGGAGCTGGCAGTGAACTATCCTGCTATTGGCAGGGGTTATTTAGTGCATCCCTGTTCCTCTGCAAAACTGTACATTTCCTCCATTATCACAGGGTAAGATCCCTGTGGGCAGAAACTTGGGACATGGCTTAAAAAGTGAATATGAAACTATGAGAGACCATGGCACTTTTCCAAGAGATAAGCCTTAGATGCTGCTGGCTCCCTGGATTTGGTACAACAGAGCTAATTCCTTCAGGTCTTTACAGAAATCAGAGATATCATTTCAGAAGTATTATTTGACCAATTATTTACTCTAATTAAAACATTTTTTAAGATCAACAAGCTCTTTAGGCCACATTGCACTTGCAACAATGAGGACATCAATTTGTAAACCCGTGGGATCACTATTGGTAGGGAGAGTGGCTCTGCCTTTTCCTTTTCAGAGTCAATGACTTTGTCTAATTTTCTTGATTTGTTCATTTTGTAAGGCAATTTTTCTCCCTCTACCTCTGCTGCTGTTTATTATTTTCAAATTAATGGGGTGTTTATCCATACTGCCCATCCTGGTGACAAAATCTTTTCTTCCCTATTGCAATAAGGTTTCTCTCTACCAGCCTATGATTTGCTTGTGTTGTGTGTCTATCACGTAGTCAGGGAGCTGTAATAAAGAGCACCGTAAATTAACTCAGCCCTGACCAGATTCAATTCAGAGGAAAGGCCCCAAAAGGCCACCTTAAGAGCAGAGGCTGACTCTGAGTCTTGCAAGATATTTTGTGTTTTCATTTAGCATGGCTTCAGCAGCTGAACCAGTGAACATGGCAATCTCAGGGGACACTGGTTAGGTTCTCAGCTCTGAAGAAAATTCTGAGGTTTGTTTTCATTCTAAATGGAAAAAACCCCAGATGGAAAACAATCTAAATTTTTTCCTGTAAACATATTTTTTTGTTTTTATTTTATTTGAGAACATGGGAGCATTTATTTACATTAATACTGGATTGTATTGTTGTGATACAGGACTACATTTTGTTTCAAAAACATGAAAAAAGCTATAGTCTAGTACTTATCCTATTATTACAGCTAATATTCTACTATACCAAGGTCTAGGTGAGACAGCTCTGAACTGTTATGAAATAAAGCATTTTGACACAATAAAAATTTTAAAAAAATCAAAATTATTCACTTCAAATTTCAAAACTTCATCTGAAGCCACTCTCCCTTAAAAAGAGCATTTCTAATCAGAAATGAGCTACTTTGGAATAATTTATTAGCCTAAAAATACAACCTTTTTTGGCAAATGCAGCCTAGAAGACGGGAGCCACATTCCCAAACTCTTTCTTCTACTGCATCTGCTGTGGAGAAAATTAACCCTGAGCTGAAGATGTGGATAAATGGTGGCTGGTGCTCAGGAGCTGCAGGTCCTGTTTTATGCTGGGGCTGCACCCAGACTGCAGAAACATCCCACGTGGCTCCAGCTCTGCAATGAAGGAGAGAACAGCTTGGAAATTAATAATGAGGTCCAATCTAATTGAAAATATTACCTTTACCTTTGGAAAGGTTAACGTCCCAACTCAGCCGATGACCTTCAAGATCTACCATGGAAAGTCCAAAAGCTCCGACGATCATTACGTAAATTATCTTTCCCAACTGCAGAAAAATCACCACAGTTGACACAGTTCAGTCATTAAAATTACTTTATTGTATTTCACACAGCCCTGTTTACACTTTAAGGACACTTTGTTTCTGTCTATTAGAATACATATTGATTATTTCAGTTACAGTGTGCTGCAGAGGCGCTTGCAGGACTATTTACAACAGAGACAAAGCCCAGGTGTCCTGGAGGATAATCTGTACTGCTGGACCTGAAAGACTGAATTTTATAATAGTTAATATAAGTTAATATTTTAGTTAATATAGTTAATATTTTATAGTTAATATAAGACTGAATTTTATAGTTAATATAAGCAAGACCAACGTGGAAAATGGCATGCAAACAGCCAGTAGCCAGTCTATGCTGAAGGTTTATTTTCTAAGCATTCATGTGGGGATTCATGTAATACTTCAAGGTCCCAGAGAAGGACAAGAGGTCACTCCCTGCCTTTGACCCCCCAAAAGTGATGCAGCAGTGTGACTACAAGTGTCCTAAAAGGCACTGACTTTGAAGCTGTAATTAGGAGCAGTGCTTTCACATGCCATCTTTGCTCACTGTCATAAATTATTGGCTTCAAACGGGAGATTTGGAACTGAAACATGGTAAAAAATTCAAGGATTTTTAACCTAAACATCTGTTTAAAGAAGAGTTAATCAGTTCAGAAATTAGTAAATAAATTTAGCTGAAATTCTTATGCAACTTCTTAATGCAAAAAAAACCATGCTCTCCAACAAAAAAAAATATAATTTATTTTTATCCTCCTCTTTTCCCAGTCAAACTGATGATTAAATGTTTAGAAAGACCAGTATGATTAATAAGGAGCAGCATGCATCTGCAGTGGATTATTTCAATGTAACCAAGGTCAGGAATCAAACTGACTGAGATACTCTCTCTGCCTATGGAGAACTTGTGGGTTGTAAGTGAGAAACCGAAACCATTTACATGGACCCTTGTAGGAGTTGTTAATGTTTTGGCCCTTTGCATGCAGCAAAAGTTGTCTTTTGGATAATGATCTTACTGAAACAAGTATTAAAATCTCTGCACAAGGTTTATTTCAAAGGGGGAAAAGTATGAAACTTCCAACTGAAAAGAACTGAGGGAGCGGAGAATAAAATAAGGGAAAACATGATGTTTTGGCAATTTCCAAAAGAAATGTTTTTGGAAAGTTAGAGAACTTTGCTTTAATACTTTCAAACTGATATCAGACTCTTCATTTGAAAGACTAGCTTGTTTTCCTTATCAAAGCTGAGTTGAATCTTTAATAAGAGAAAGTCATTAAGTTGTTTACAGTAAATTAGAGCTTTCCATTCCAAGCCAAACAAAAGTTTCAGTGACTGATGTTCATCTATCATAAATGGCACCAAATTCTTCTTTAGAATATAGTAACAGCTCAATTTGACTATATTAGAAGACATTTGCATACTTAAGGGCAGTATTTGGCATACATTGCAGTGTTTAGGGAAATACATGTTTTTATCTGCTTAGTATCTGAAATATAATGGCAGACACCACACTAGAGCCTTGTATGGCACATGCAATCCCATGGCCTGTGCAAAACTTTGCTGTGTGATCAAAGGCCTCACTGGTGTTCACCATTTAATCTGATTCTAGGGAAGCACAGAGGACTAATGAGCTCCTGGACTGCTGAATGCTTGAATTTGCTACTACACAGCAATTCTTTTTCCCAAGTAATAAATATTTGCATTAATACATAAATTCTACTCAGAAATGTCTTGCAATATTACTAATAAAACATCATTTTCCTTGCCCCAAGTTACCTACAATTTTAACATTACATGAAAATAAAAAATAAATACAAAAATGAGGACAAATATGTTCAGAAGGAAGAGAAAAGATGATGATGTTTTATCTGATAAATGAATTTCGCAGTCCACTTATCCATGGATATCACACCTCAGAAAAAAACTCATTGTCACATTGTGTGCAATTTAAATATCCATGTAGACTGATGTTGGAAATGACCATGGCAGAATTCCTACTGAAATCCACAAAACTAATATGGATTTAAAATAATTCCTTTGTGAAGCGCAGAAGATGGCAATTCATGCCCATAATCAGCATAGAAACTCAACTTTCTAGAGGGTAAAAAAATGTCTGAGTGGGGACAACCCACAGAAGCTACTTTGCTAAATGAACATGGAATTTAAAAAAAGAAATATTCTGAAGGATCCTGCCTATAAAAATAAATCCCACGTAGGAAGCGGCAATGACAGAAAAATCAAAATTGTCACAGATGACTCTTCCGCACTGTCAACACTAAAAAGCACTTGGAAAAAGGAACCCTCAGTTCAGCTCCCAAATCTTCTCTGGAAATAGCAACCACAGTAAATTTTAATAACTGCACTGATTGCATGGGAGAAAGCAAAAGCAAGAGCTTTTCCCAAAGCTGTTGTTTTAGGTTTGTTTCCAAGCCCAAAGGGTTCGTCGTCAGTTCTAGACTTCATACTTCCACCAGCGTGCAGGACAGACCCTGAGAGGTGCTGCTTCTGCTAAGCCACCTATTCCTAGGGACAAGCCAGGAAACAGGGGTGAGGATAACCATTGTGATGTGCCCCAGGCAGGACTGAGCCCTGCATATCCTGTCTGAGCTGGAGAACTGAACCCTACGGAAGTGGACAGTTTTCATTGATGGGTATTGTGACTAAAAACATTAGGGGACTTGGATCCTCCAAATTAGCACTCCATATTTTTTTACTGGGTTTTCTTTTTTTTTTTTTTTTTTTGGGGGGGGGGGTGGGATTAATCATTTTGCACAAATTCCCTGATGCTGCCAAGCTCACTCCATTGTACAAAACACTATTGACTGTGGGGTTGTCACAGGGGCTTGGGCCTCCTTCCCAAAGAAGACAGTCTCACAAATATGATGCCAAATATTTTTAGAGTTTTCCTTGCTATTACCCTCGTTTACATCACACCAGGGAATGTTACAACCCCAAGCAGGAGGAGCCCATACATGCCCTCCTCTCCCACACATGTAAAGCACTGCTCTGTGGCACTGCCTGAAATACAGCACCGAGCTGCAAAAAACATTCTGGAGATCAAGTACTTCTGAGAAAATTCCCTTCTCAGACCACTGCAGATGAAAAAGAGAAAAAAAGGATGAGGGATTTGGATAACCTCAGATGGGTTGGTGCTGGCTTTCTCACACCCATCACTGTGATAGAGAATGTTCCCCTACTAGTTTTGATCATGTAAATTTCTGCTAGTTCTGGGGATGAACTACTCACACGATTGAGAGCATGAGAAAGGTTTGAAAAAAAATCCCCTTGTATATAGGCTGATAACACTTAAAATATATCCCCAGAGCTTTATCTGCAGAAAGTCTGAGCAAGCCATCATGAAGTGACAAGGTAATGACCACTCTGCTCTTCATTTCTGCATCCTCAGCCTGTGTGAGCAGCTGTGTCCAGAGTACAGCAATGTGCATCAGGCCTCAGGACAGCAAAGCTTCTGAGAACATCAGCTCTGACTCTTAAATCTTACATTATCATTAGTGGGACACAGGCAGCTGCTTAAACACTTTATGGGAATAGACTTAAGCAGAAACTTACATGCTGTACTCCACCAAGACATAAAGTATTTCTGAAGCAAATCAATGAATTTTTCCTTTCTTTATGCACATGCATAAAACGTGGACCTGAGGTGAAACACTAAATCAGAGGGTACTTTCTCTCCCAGTCTAAGTAAATTCCTATTTGTTCCATGCTCAGCTTCTGCCAGGTGTTTTTCATGCCTCTTGTACTAAGAGGATTATCAGGCTCAGTTTTAGTATTTTTAACCAAATTATTCTGGCGGGCATGATGGAACACGTGCTGCATATGGCACATGGAGAAATAGGTACATAGGGCCCATTAAAATACCACTTTGCCACAGTGAGTCTGATAAAATAATACAAGTGGAGAAATTGGAATCATTAATCTGTCTCTAGGTTGAGACTTTTATCTGTCTGAAAGGGAAGGCCTCTGAATTATGAAGCTTTCAGGAGTGCACCCAGCTAATAATAAATTTGCTCTCCCCCATCTATTCTTAAGCCCAACTGTTTGTTGGGAATACAACAGGCACCTACTATCATTGCTGCAGAAGAGGTTTGTCAGCATTACCATTATTAAATCCTGTTTTCAGAGTTTTATATCTTGCCCGTGAATATTTACTCTAGGCTCAGAGCTGATATTTAAGGTGTCACCTAAGATGAGATTAATTCTTGAACAGCATTTTCAAAAGTGTAGAGTTAGGAGATTTGAAAGATGCATAAAAAAGGGGAATTGGAAACTGACATGTAGCAATGCTTATCCTAGTTACAAATATTTTCTTCCCCCTGGGGAACCATCTAGTTTTGGTTTATCTTAGGCATGGACTTTGTTCTGGCTCATCAAGGGCTTGACTGAAACCAGCTCGTTCACTTCAGATGAGCCTGGGGGTAGAAACTGGCTGGGTGTGACAGGTTTCCACAGGGCATCACTCCACATGAATGGTAGTTCAAACTTCCTGCTCAATAAAGCCTGTGCAGAAGATGCTCCATGCAGCTCTTAGGGATAGGATGGCTCCAGCAGAGACTGCCCAGCTCTGTCTGTGCCAGAAGGGAGAGGGGAGCAGACTCTGTGGGCAGCACCATGGGCAGCACTGAAGGTAAAAGCCACATGAGAAATTGGTGTCAGGCATCTGTGCCTGGCATGAGGATCAAGGAGAAAAGATCAGCTGTAAATGGGTCCCGTTGCATGGCTGTGTAGGTGGCTTCTGCTCCTAGCTTGACACCCCACCCTGGGAAGCCTCCCTGTCAACATTCCTTACTACGGGGCTCTGGCCTCCACCTGCACTTTTTCTCCCCCAAAAGTATAAAATCAGGGATCTCAAATACAATATCCTGTGAGGGACCAGCAATTAACATTTCTGATGTATGCAGAAAGGTCCTTCAAAGCATCCAGTTAATCCTGCATGCTCTAAGAGTTTTTCTCACTAATAAAGCCTGAATGGTCAGACATGGCTCCTGCTTCCACAAGGGATTTCCACGCTGGTGTCCTTAAACCAAGGAGAATGTTTCTCTTCAAGCTGCACAGCCTAATGAGAGCCTGATGCTGATGCAGCACCTCAGAGAGACACTGTGACACTGCTCCTGGTGACTGCAGGAAAACCAAGGTTTCATCCCTCCCTGGCTCACTCACACCTCCCTCTGTCTCTCACTGTTGTCGTGACGCAGCCTGGACTCTCACAACACATTTGCTGGATATATCTGCTTTCTAACATTACCTTCCTGCCCCAAATGCTTCTCTAATTGTTTTTCTTGATGTGAATTTAAATCCACCCTTTAGCTGTTCTTTATGAGGAGCTCTCATGCCTCCCAGAGTAGTGTATTCATTTTGTGTTTTACGCTTGCTCAGGAATGAACTAATTTGGCCAAGGCCAGTCTAAATGACAAACTAATTTTTTCTCTAGTGGGCATTTAAACTTCAAAAAACAGCAGAATGATTTTAAATGCTGTTTAGAGCCAAGTGTCTGGCAGGTGTGGCATTTGTCACTAGGGAGACAAGGGCCATCAATCTAACTAAATTGCTGTGTCTATATGAAATTCTTGGCCATAATCAGGCATTGGAAAAAAACAGAAAACAAGCACAAATTTCAAGCTTCACACCCTCAGCCTTGCAGGAGAAAACCAGGAAATTTCTTGTTGTGCCTTTCCCTCTGCCATTTTGGGATGTGTGCTCTTGGCAGAGGTGAACCTTGGCCACCCACCCATGGCACACATAGGTGGGAGCATTACCCCTGGCCAGCCACCTGCAAGGGAGCAAGGAGGGACCACTCCAGAACCAATCAGTGAGGGTATCATTTGGTAGCCCTGCAGCAGCCACAAGGGTCAGGAGTCCATTTGCAAAATTGTGGCATAATACCCCAGAAAGAGTCCATCTCTAGAGATCTTCCAGCCCAAACAGGATGGCGAGGAAGGAGATGCAGGAGGCAGCACTGTGGAGCTGATCCAGATTTCCTGAGCTGCAGCCATGGAAAAACTCCCCAGCTGGGTGTCTTACAGGTCCTAGGAAATGTGCAGCTCTGCCTTCCTCTTCCAAGTGATCATTACTTGTAAGACATGCTGGTCCAAATGGCCAACTGTTTCCAGCCCAAACAAAACCAGTGCTGCTTCCCTGCTGCCTGCCCTGGCAGAAGCTCAGGAAAGCTTCTCTGTGATAGTGAACATGGAGTGTTCACCTCGGTGCACCAGAGCTAGGGTGCAGAGGTCATGCAATGAATATGAGGGCTATTACATGTTTAAATCCCTCTGATAGGAAAAAAAAATCCTTCCTCCCTGAACAGTGCTATAAGGAGCCTGAATAAATCCCACCATTTTACATTTGCCCAACATCTCCCTCTCCTGTGCTGGGCTCAGTGAGTGGACCAGCTCATGGCAGAGGTTTTTGTGCAAAATGCCACTGTGCAAGGGAACATGCAGCCAGGGCATGCAGGCACCCTTCAGCCAAAATGTCCACGCCATTTTCAGTCAGATACTTTAGTAAAGCCATTTCATTAGGTTTCCTTACGCCCCTTGCAGTAAGCCTGTGCTAGATTTTTACTTTGCAAGAGCAATGTACTGGCTCTGTCCATATTTGCTGGCCAGGCTGCTCCCAGGGGGACAGGGCACTTCTGCTGCTGATGCAGAGTGGCTGCAGAGTCCTGTGGGAGGCTGCTCTGATGAGTCGCTCTCCAAATTATGTTTTATAAATGGCTCATGGAGTATGGTTGCTGATGGCTTTTTCCTTCTGTTCCCTTGCCTTGCTGAATAACAGTATGTAATTTCATTTTAGTCAGGCTTACTCTGCTTCTACACATTTGCTTTCTCTTTTTTCATTGTCTGAAGTAGTCAGGGAGATTAGATTAGGGTTACTTTGGACATTATTCAGAAAATTCCAGCTTTGTCCAGTCTTCTGCTTTTGTTTTATGTCCCATCTCTTTCCTGTCCCTCAAACTGCCAATCTGATTTTTAATTGATATCAATAGTCTCCTTATACTTACTTTGTAAATCATAATCCCTTTGTGGAACACTGTCAAACGCTTCCCTGCAATCATGATGGATGATGTCCTCTATTACACACTTCTCTAGTAATGCCCCAATGTACCCAGAGAAGTCAAACACATTTGTCAGACAGAAGCCTTCCCGGATGAATGCAGCAGTCACTCAGGAAGTCTTGGTTATACCTGCTCCAAGCTTGGAGGGCATCTATCCTGCTGCAGATTTGCTCTGTTTCTGGTGTCTGATATGCATCATTTCATGGAGCTCCATTTTTCAGACGGTGAAAAAACAAACAAGGTGAGGTACTTGGAAGGACAGAATTCTTTGAAAAGAAAACAAGGACAAACACCCAGGTGCCAAATGTTGCTTTTACTATTCCCAGCAGCGACAAATTACCATTCTCCTCATCCAAACTGTCCTTTTCATCTAGAGGATTTGTAGGTCAACATCTCACCAGTGACAATGTGTTCCCCAGAAAGTGTGCAACACAGGAAAGATGAGCAATTGAGTGTGGAAAGGCACATTTGTTGGACAAGACCCTGGCAGCACTCTGTGCTGGCCCTCAGGCCCCAGGAGATCCTGTTGTCAAGGAATCCTATTGGCCACCAGCAGGCAAATGGTTAAAAGCATCTCCAAGATGACAAACAGCAATGCTGGAAAACCTCAAAAGCCCTGCAATCTGTGGGTTTGCATACTCTGGCTTCTCATATGGTTGGCTGGGCTACACTCTGAGTGATGATGCATTCGCATGTAGAAATTGCTGTAGACATTAGAAGTGCCATCTGTGTCCCCGTGTGACAACTGTCCCTTGTCAGAGCCTTTCCCACATTTACTTCTTCAAATGACCCATGTCACTTGCATGGTCATTGCCCCCTGTCATTCCTAACTGTTCTGGAAATTTGAACAGAAATTTAGTCTCGCCATGTCTTTCTTTTCCTTTTCCCTCACAGAAGCAGCAGATTTGACCCACTAGCAGTTATCAAAATTTAGTTTCAGTATATTTCATACCCTGAAGTATATTAAAAAATAACTTTGAGTTACCCATCTGGCAGGCCCACTTTCATTTCATCAGCAGGTTGGTTTAAAAGGTAGAATGAGGTCAAAGGGAGCCAAAGCAGTGCATTCAGTACCTTCTTTGGAGACCTCCCCTGATGCTTAGTAGGAGGAAGGACTGCAAGTATTCCTCCAGAGAGGGGAACTGCAGTCACCTCCCTCCCAGCTGAGGGCACAGTGGTGCTGTCTCGACTCAGCCATGTGTCCCCCAGGATGGCTCTTGGTGGTGAACAGACTCCACAGCTCCTCTCAGTACATGCTGTGCCTGCAGAGAGATTGAGCTCCTGGATACTCCTGGGGGACAGAAGATGGAGGGTTTGCTTCTTCACCTTTCTGAAGATTCCTGCTGCCTACTGATAGCACAAGGCAGAGGAGACATATGGTAGAGCAGACCGCACAAACTGCCTGTCACACCCTGTATTATTATTTTTATTTGAAGCAAGACATCTACCAAGGCTTTCCAGCCTGCTGGGAAAGATGAGCTTCTTACAGTCCCAGTGCTTACAGAAACTTCCCAAAGAAGCTCTTTAGCAGTCTTTGGCAAGAGTGAAAGAGTATCAGACATAGATCAGGTACATATCAGACATGCCCAATCTGAAAGCTACCCATGATATTTATATGTGCTTTGCCTGGGAGTCATTGTTCAAAAAACCTGATGGTGACAATACTTAGATATGGCCTGGATTGGCTGCTCTAAAACCTAAAGGGGCTTTTAGACCAAACTGCACATGGCCTGAGTGTGGATAACTGCTCCGAGGGCGGGCCAGGAGAGTTTGGGGGCACCCTGCTTAGGATGGCAAATGAGTTCAATATCTTCTCATGTCCTTTGACCTGAACTTGATTATCCTTAGTGCAACCTGTAAGGAGTAAAACAGAAATATTCTCTCTCCAGATGCTCCTCTGTGAACTGCTGTCTTTGGCTCATGGAGGGTCCAGCCCAAGGACAGCATCCCATTGATGTGACATGGACAGGTGCTCTGGCTCTGCTCCCTTCTGTCTCTCCCAGGAAGGCAGCTGAACACCCACAGCTCAGACACTGCTGCTTGCTGGCTGAGCCCTGATATTCTGCCTTCTCCATATGCTTCACAGAAACCCAAGGTGGGCACAAATTAATGTGTGGAACAGGTAGTTTCACATAACTTCTGGGAGCAGTTAGTTTGGGAATAGAAGCACATTTTATTGACAGAAAACAAATTGAATTTTAATGGCAAACAAATGGTGAGAACTGTCTCTGCCACAGCAGTCCCATAAAGAGACTTTTGACCTTCTAAACAAATGCTGGTTGATTCTCTGCATTAAACCAGCTAATCACCAAGGAATAACTGTTTTCTACCCGATCCCCATAGATCCACTTTTTGGAGCACCATCTCCCTTATCTGGATGGATGTCACACTCCTCTGATGGACAGGGAATCTTTGGATAAGCTCATTTATTGCTTTAGCTCTCATCAAGTGACCGAAAAAATAAGACCAATTAATGGAAATGGAAATTTTAATCTTCTCTATTCTAAATGATGAATGATGGCAGTGAAGGATACGGGGGAGAGAAGATCCCTGTGCTGTGTCTATTGTTATGAGCAGTTGTGGGTTAACAAAAAGTTTTCCTGGTATAAAGGACAGTACTTTGCAGGACCAACCAGCAAGACCAAGCATGTCTTCAGCTTTTCATTATCTGCAGTGAAAGTGTTTCAACTTTTCATCCTTCTGTGTCCAATTGATTTCCTGTCCTCTGGTATCTCCCTCTATTATTTACAACACAGTGAAAAGCAGTATTAAGCAACAGTTTCAATACCTGTGTGCAGTGCCATACTGAGCCTGGTTTTCAAAAGCCCTTGTTGGCTCAGGGGCTTGTGGGGGTGTTTACCAAAATCACTTGTATGTAAGGTTTTAAAATTGAGCGTTTAATATTATGTAGAAAGTTATATACTTCCTCCTTGCCAAAAGTAAGGCAAGGAGGAAGTATATAACTTCTACATAATATTAAATGCTCAATATAATATTAAATACATAATATTAAATGCTCAAAATAATATTAAATATTAAAGTATATCACTTCTACAAATTTGTTAACGCTTACAAAATATCTTTTTATTTTAAGTCATCAATTTTTAGCATACAAAGGGGGTATGTCCCACCTTTTGATCAAAGTCCTGAATTGATATTTTGGTGACATCCCAGTTACTGTGATCACATTCTAGTGACCTTGTGAAAATCAAATGCATTGGTTCATGTTTCCTCCAAGAAAAATCCCAGCTGGTGATTCTCTGATAGCCGAGCAATAACTGAGGAGGGCAATGGAAGGAGGACACTGAAGATATTATTGTGGCAGAAGGACTGAGCAAAGCAAGGCACTGAAATAAACATCCTAGTCAGACACAAAATTGGTGGCAAAGCTGATTCGTTACAGAGGAGATCTGTACAGGAGCGTTCAAGCAATGAAAATTAATTCAGAATTTAAAATGTGGACAGTCTATTTCCAAACTGACATGAAAAGATTACCATCACTGTGTGTAAAGGCAACACATTCCTGCACCCATGCAGAAACCTCAATGGCAGAAATGGCTAAAGTTCCTGGAAAAGCAAAGATCAGAAAAAAACCTGACAAACTGAAGACAACGATGTGAAGTGCCAGATGAAGTGTTCAACAGAACTGAAATATGCAAGAGAAAGCTTGTTACATGAGGCATTAGCCCACTTAAAAACAATCAGATGGAAGATTTTCAGATTCCTAGGTCTGGGTTTGGGGGTAGGGATGCTCAATGAGCCTGTGAGGCCACATATCACCTTAACAATTGAGTTTGTTCAGCAGAAATGTCAGAGACTTGCTGGGGGAGAGCTAAGATGTGCATAATTTAGCAATGATCTTACACAAAGATCTTCACTTTAATGATTCATCAAAAACCCTCTAGACAGCTACAAAGTATGAAACTTTAAACAATCTTCACTGTTGCTACTGCCATTAGCATAGAAAATTTAAAGCAAACGTTAGTCATTCATTCATACGTGGGCAAGAGGGCGCCTGGTACGTGGTGCAGTGCCGGGACCACCATATGCTGAGGTTCCCTGAGACAAGGTATTTACACTGAGACCTTTTCCTTTTCAGAAAAATCCAACAATCTGTCATGCACAGGATCTGGGTGAGCAAGGACAAGTCTATTTGTCCAAGCTTAGGTGTTTAAAATACCTCTCACATGGCAGGTTGAGATCTGGGATGCTGGAGTGGGATTCAGCATGTTTGAAAGAACAATCTATTCCAAGTGCAAAGCATGAGGCAATAATGCTAAAAACCGCATCAATCCTGGATGAATAGAACTTTCTGGAAAGAGCTGATTTTACTTAGCAACCTCAATCTCCTCTTTCACTCTTCTTCTTGAGAAAATTGTCAATCAACAATGAGCAAAGTCAACATCATTATCTCCTGGGTCAAGGTTTCCAGATGTTATGCTCAGTACAGTGCCCTGTCCCTCCTTCTATGCTGCTGCAAGCTTTCAACAAACTATGGTGGGTTTCCATCATTTTCTTCAGTGCTTGCACAGCTGCAAAGCCTTCCATCAGTACCCCCTTCCAGGTGTTTGTTCTAGGAAGCAATTGCTTCTGGTATGACTCACTCTGCACACCACTTCCCCGTTTTGGCTGTCCTGACCCAGCCATGCCACCACAGAATGAGGCCACCAGCCCAGGCAGGCAGTGAGGGAGGGGTTCGTCCCTGGCTCCTCGCCTGCAACACACATAGTGCTGCAGAGAGCCCAGGGAGCTCCTCCCTGTCTCACAACACCAGAGAATATTCTCCTTCCAGTACTCTTTCCTTGTGACACATCATAACAATTCTGTGTTGAATAGCAAGGGCACTGAGTTTAAAAAACTATTGGACAGCTCATAAAAATATAAACCAAGTCACGAGCTGTGCCTGGATTTGATGCCTCAGCCCAAGGAAGCTAATTAGCAATTATCTCTCCGAAGCTCCCGCGTGCCTTTGCTTGATACAGCCGCAGAGGGAGCTGCTGGTTCCGATGACTGCTCAGTGCACCTCCGCACACTGCTCCTGGGCTGACATCCCCATTTCCTGTCACCTGCTCCCACTCCAGCCTGCCGATGTCAAGAAGACCTTCTTGAGTCTGTTCAGTACCTGACTGAGGGTAATGGGAAGACAGAGCTGCCAGCAGAGGGCTGCAGGGAGACGCTGCCCGGCGCCAGGCCCGTTCTGTACCCCCATGCCCCAGGAGCAGGCAGCTGGGGCACATCTGGGGGGACAGAGGCAACAGCAGCTGTACGTGCTGGGGCTGCACTGGGTGCATGGAGACTGCCCAAACCCATGGCCCTGCTGCGACTCCCTGGGGTCAATGCATGTCTGGTTGCTCATCTGCTCTCTGGGAGAACAGTCCCAGTCCCTAAAGAAAGAGGACTCACATCCAGGCAAGGCTCCTGCTTCCTTAGGGAGCTGATACCCAGCCTCAGAGGCTGCAGGGCAGGAGAACCTCTTCAGTATCCATTCAGTAAGTAATGCTGTTTGTATTTTTAAAAATTCAGAGAAAGTCATCTTTGCTTGAGGAGGGCAATGGTGGATAACAATTGTTGCATTGCTTGTCGGGGCACATTGATTCCCTTAGGCTAGCTCACAGCAGGAGCCCAAGCCAAAGGGAGAGGAGCCTGTTTGCTGATTTCATAGCTTCTGTGTTATTTTTTTTTTTCCAAATTAAGCAGAATGTTTTCTTTGGAAGTTCTATGCTTTTCATATGGAATAACAGCTTAACAGCATTGCATTCTTCCAAGAAAAGTGGTATTGACAGCTCTATTTTAAGCCTCAGACCAACAGGGTGGTAGGACCTATGAGCAAGGTAAATCTTTCTGAGGAAGTCAAACCACTGAATATCATACCACCTGAACATGCCAGCTGTGACCACAGAAGCCCAAGATTTTAGGGGGATATTAACTAGAGAGTAAATAAAATTGTTTATTTGTCACGAAAAGCACTATTTCTCTCTAACTTTACAACTGATGTGCCGTGCATGATGGTGTGACAGAAATAGCAGAGTGCCAACAAATTATTTATTATTCCTATTTACACAAAAATAGAGGAGTGGGAAGCTCCAAGAGTCCTGTATGCATCTGGCACAAGCCCCAGTGCTTACAAGCTGACAGGACATACTTGAGGTCTTGAGACAAAAGGGGGTTTCCAGTGGGAGAAGGACCGTGCAGACCACTTTTGGACAATTCCACATGTATTTACAAGGATTCTGTAAATGCCCAGTTTTATTTGTAAAGGTAATGTTTACATCTTGTATCCCAAGCTCCTGTAAAACTGACTGCAGAAAGGAGTACTTGCTGTGCATAATGACTTTGACTCTTTCCACCATCAAGCAAAGTTATTAGGAGCACTATTAAACAAAATTTTTTCCAGAATTGTGTGTTTAAATTTGTGATGAACTACCAGAACCGAAAAGATCATTTAGAAGGAAAGCACACACATGGATTTTGCCAAGTCAGGTAATGAAATTGAAGTTTTAGGAAAGGCAGCATTCCCAAGGAGAGGTAGAAAATAGTTCAGGCCTTACATGCATCCTAGGGAAGGAGGAAGGATGGAGGTGATATTTTTCCACTGTTACACTGTCGACCACACCACTGGGGTTTGAAAGCTCTTTCAATGGAGCACTCAGAAGATGGTTTGTAAGGTTAGATGGTGGCAGTGGCAGGGACTGTGCCTGGAGGCAGTGCTGGAAGGAAATCAGAGAATTCTTGAGCCCTGGTGTTTTCTGTGGCCTCCTCTGCACTGTTGCAATTTGATCTTCTATGATCCCAGGTGCTGCCCCATCCATCACTGCATCACCCACAGACCAAACCACCCACCTTGGCCTTCAACCCCCTTGCCTGTTCATATTGTCAATCTGGACTTGTACTGCTCTTACAACCAGCCATGCTTGGACACCTGTGAAGCCAGGGAGGAAACAGACAGAGATGGAGGTTGCTCTGATTTCTCCAATGCTTGGTTTTGGTTTGATTCAATTTCTCCCGTGTTCAGCTCCAAACTTTGCAAAAAGCATTCAATTTCCATTTCTATTTCTCCAGTGTGCCTTTTGGGCCCTCCCTCTCATTTTTCCAGAAATTAGCTCCTTCCATTCTTGTCTGGAAGTGGATGTTCTGTACATTGTACTGTAATATTTACAGGCAGCACTTGGACCTCACAAGTCCCATCCGTACCACACCCAAGGATAAGCCCAGTGCAAGCCCAGGACATCTCCTACAGCAGAAACCCCTCCTGCAGCTTGACTCAAGGTCTAGAGCATCCTGTTTTTTGGTGAAGCAATTCTTCCCATTTCCAACTTAACTCTGATTGGTTTCGAGTTTCAAGTAGTGGTGGTTGATTACATGGATCCTTGTGAATCCCTCTGACTCAGGACAATCTGATTCTGTGGCTCTGCTGTCCCTAGAGCTCTCCTCCTCTGACAGTACTTTACTAAGGTGGCATCACATCTCTATGAGATAATTCAAGTGATTATTGAAGGGCAAATCAGGAAAAATTGATGGCCACAGGGAAACAAATGTTGCCATACAAAGGAGCATCTAAAGGCAGTGTGATAAAGGCAGTTATCCCTGAGCTATTTAAATGTTTCTGGCCTTGGGCAGCAAAGCTTCCAAAGAAATGAAGTGCATGACAATGCCCAAATGGCATTCACCTCTGCAATGCTGAATGTGCTTGTAGCTGGATTTGTATGTAATTCTAGGTTAATCACATTACCTCGAGCATATGGTATATAGCAAAGAAAAGAAATCCAACAACTTTATAATACCCATCAGCTACTTATGTTAGGCTAGAAATCTACATTTATGTAGATACTAACTATTTCTTTACTAATACTTCTCTGAATTTTATGTTTTCTACCTCACTCTGGACATACGGCAGCTTGTGAATACGCTGCATTCCTTGGATAACCCTGATGACTAACATCCCAATTCAGATGAAAGGGAAAAATAAATAAAAGGATAACCTGAAATTCAACCCAGTAGTGTGAATGCTCTGTGTCTGAAAAAGTGTAAGTGGGGTTTCTGCTTCTCCCAGAAGCTGTGGAGTCCTCAGAACTGATGATATAGTGAACAGCACAGTGACCTTTCCATGCAAAGAGTTAGAGGGATATTTTTTTTAAAACTGGTAGCTAAATTTCTGTTCCTAAATTGATGCATAGGCATCTGAATGTTAAATTATAATATGGGATGCAAAAAGCAATAAGCAGAGCAGATTTTCCCCAGCTGACTGGTTACTGCCCCAAAGATATCTGCAGGTAAATCCCATGTATTCATATCTGCAGTTTTTTTAATATGTGATTGTCAATTGCCTGTGGCTCCAGATTGAAAGCCAAACATTTCTGGGGTATTCCTGTGTCATCCACAACGCATGACTACAGGTTTTCAATGTGAAGGTATTTAACTGTATATTCAATATAAATTAAAGGGTGTGTTTGTGTGCATGTTCTGTTGTGTTATTCGCCCTGTGACCCTGACACACAACCCTTTACTCCTCAGCTTCTGAGATGCAATAGCAACCAGTTACTCTTAGCTGTTAGAAAATGAGAGATGAAAAGACATTTTCGTAACCTCCGTGAAAGAAATCTAACACTGACTCGCCAAAATTGTACTTTAAATTACTCCGTTTTGGGAGTCTTGTCATGCTGCAGTCAAGTGCCCCAGAAGAGAGCAGGCAGTTCCTCAGAAGTGGATAAACTGCAATATTGACTGATGGCCGAGGTCGAAGGAAAACATCTCCCCATGGGCTTACAGTACTCATCCCATGGATGAAGAGGAGCTTAGAGCTACAGAACAACTCCTGCTCCCCACGCTGGGTTTCTGCTCTGGCTGCCTCTGCAGGGCAGGAATGAGTCATTCCCTGTACCACTGAAAAAATGGGCATTTCTGTACGCACAGATGGTGTTCAGACAACTGTGTATATTTACTCATTTCTTCACTCCTGGCTCACGATGGGGCTGGAAAAAAACAGTGAGAAAGCTTTTCCTTTGTAGGTGTCCTACTGGCAATTGTGGAAGAAATCTTGTTTGAGTTTTTGCATCCAATTATTCAAATTTCAGATTAAAGTTCAATCTGAACATGACTTATGTGGTTTAATTATACATATGCATAATTTTACATATATTACCTGGAATAAGCATATATATTATCTGGAAATAAGTCTTCACACGTTAAACTGTTTGTGGGAGTGGACCAGTTCTGCTGAATTCCTTAGCTCAAAACAGAGGAAAAAGTGCCTGGAAGTGTCCAAATATTTTGGTGCTGATGTTTGTTGTGTAGTACAAAATCCTGCACTTCACCCTACAAGCTTCAGCTTCATTCAATGAAAAAAATGAAATAATGGTTGATCCTGAAATGGAGTGCTTTCAATAACCTATATTATTAAACAAAACAATTTGCCTAGTTTCACCCAGAGTTATGGCCTGGTTTTGATATTTATTCCCAAGTTTTGCATTTATATGTATGTAATGGATATTTATATAGAACTATAAATGCATAAATATATATTCATGGAAATATGTGCATGTGTGTCTATGCATATTGTGTGAAAATACACATGTACACATACATATATAAAGTGATCTTTGAGCAGATGCAGCTACTGAAGGCTCACCTGGATGCAGATCTGGATTGTGATGCCATGCCCACATCTGACAGGCTGCAGCTGTGAAGGAAAGGTGATGATTGCTACAGCTGGTCCCCACGGACCTGCTCCACTCCAGGCAGAAGGAAGGTGGGCTCCAGGCTGTGACTGGCATACATGAGCTCCCAGACATTTAACTCTGAGCCCACAGTCACTGGGGTATGTTCAGGAAATAAAATGGTACAGAAACAATGCACCTGGATCAAATAAAAATGCTTATACTTAGTGAGCTGTATCTTTTTCTGTGAGATACGAGAGGAGGAACACAATGGTGAAGGCATTGCAGGCTTTGGCAGGAATGGAAATGAGGGGAAAGGAGGAAAAACAGGATGGAGGTAAGGGAACAATATCCAGAATAGGGAACAGCTTGCCAGTTTCCACCAAGGGTAACAGGGGAAGTGAGAGATTTTAATTAATGGGAAACTGGCATTCCCCTGCTTTTCAATTTTAACAAACCTTCTAATGATAATTGTAGACTTTCTGTATTTATAGCGACCCAGTGCGTCTGTAGACAAGAGCATCATCTACCAAGGCCTTCTGCCATGATACAATTTCAGCCATTATCTTCCATGCCTTTCATTAAAATATGAAAGGACATAAGCAATATATGGCAAAATCATTTCCCAGAAGTAGGAGGGGAGGATCAGAATTAACTGGAGCTAAGGGGAGCTAAAAGAAAAACTGAAGGACGCATTAGAAAGAAAGGTAGGCAGAGCTGTGCTCACACAAATTCCTGCTGTCAGCACTGGCTAGTGCTTACAGGAATGATCAAAGGTGGGAATAAAGGAGAAAGGACTAAAAACCCACAAGGTTAATATTTCAGAGAAAAAGACACACTGCAGTGGTCATGCTCAGCCAGGCAGGATTCCCATATAATCCTCTTCCTTACTCCTCTCTAACAAACATCTTGGTAAAATAAGAAGCTGGACATTTTGAAACTCCTGTGCTCAGCAGAATTAGTCAAGTGCTCCTATTTGGATTTATGGAGTAAGATGGGATAGAAATTCCAGATTTCAGCCCAAAGGACCATAGCAGATGTTAATCATGTGGCTGATTCCTGAGCCACATTCCTGAGTTTTAGAAAAGTGCACATTCCTGATTATGTCTAAACTCTGTTTAGACCACTATAAAAAGAGATGTAAAGAATCACGAGTTTTTCCCATTCTTGTGTAATTTTCTTTAGTGACTTGATATTGGTGAGGTCAAAAAAAGCTTGAGAATACTGCTTTTAAGGAATTTCTACCAACAACTGATACCCTTGTGTGCTTTCAGATGCCAAAGACGCAAAAACTTAGTAGGAATTATAGAGAAAAGTGTCTTACACCCAAATTGTCAGTCTTGTATTTCCACTGGCACACCAGAAAATTTTCCACAGATCCTGGATATTCTTTTCCAAGCTCAGTCTCCTGGCTGTCTCAGAGTTGTAAACCAGAGCATCATTAAAAGTCACTTTAGTCTTGGCTGTAATTTTTATACTGCAAAAAGCATTTGGGTGATCAATTTGCATTAAAATAAGTCATTGAAAATATGGCAATTGCAGCCTCAGAGCTGGAAATTCACTCCAGATGATGAACACTGGTAGAAACGTGTCTGGGGAGGTGAGCTCTATACCCAGCTACCTTAAGGGCCCACAGGTTTTTCTTTTTTTTGCTTGTGATTTTATTTTTTTAGTGCCCTGTGACAAAACCATGATCACGTCTTGGCTCCAGCCAGCCAGGACACATCTCCAAATCTTCCCCTTTCTGTTTACCTAAAGATGCCTCCATCACCATCCAAAGCATAAATCATTGTTCTGGAGAGAAGCCACCCAAAAAATGTCACAGCATTGAAATATGTAACACTTTGCTTACTTTGTAATGTCAGAGAAAATAAAGGGAAATAGTTTACCATTAATTTCTATGTGCTTACAGCTTATCCAAAGTATTTTTCAGTAGCAAGGAAGGCTCAAAGGCATTTTCTCTCTCTGGATTGTAGTAATATGAATGATTTCATAGAGATTATGTCCTACAGCATTGAAATTGATTTTCTAGCTCAGACATGTAAATGTTTTCATGTTCCCTGAGTGATCCCACCCATGTGTGGTGGTCTCTTTCGGAGTATTGAATATTTACTGCTGATACCTGGAAGAACACGCAGCAAGTGATGAGAAGAACCCCTCTGGGGGGGGAAAATGGGAAGCAAAAGAAAAACTGCCCTGTTTTGCTGAAGTACCTCTAGACTTTGATAGTGTCACATCCACTGCAGCAGAGATGAGGAAGAGTCTCACGTCCTCCAAGAGAGCTGTGGAGGTTTCTTTGTAGTCAGGCATCGTGTGCCACACTCCGCTGACGTCGTTCATCACCTGCCCTTCAACAAGGTTATCTAATGATAGTGCTTTCACTGATATCCCTCACCGTCACAGGAGAGGACTTCTGGTGTTAATTCTTCAAGAATCGGTTAAAAATAGCAGTGGTGTTACAAGGCTAGGCAGGAAGGCTCTGCGAGATCCTACGGAGAATTGCTTATCAGCATCTGCAGTTTCATTTCTCGGGCTTTGACTGAGACTAAACTGTTGTTCCCTTCTCATAAGTTTTTAAACAACAGCACAGTGAAAGATTTGATGGTCAAGTTACAGGAGTTATGAGATGAGTATTTTCTGCTTTCTCCAAATTTTAAGAACTCACAGAATTACCTTCCTGTATAATTTTGCCTTTCTCAGAAGTTGAAAGCGCTTCAAAGCTAGCTGGCATTTCCATTTCTATTTAGCATTTGTCCACTTCATCATTCTTCAGTTTGCATTTTAATAAAGCTACCAGAGGAGGCTATTCAAAATGAAAGCTAACGCATGTTCTTTCTTTGCTAAGACAAAAGCATTAGAAGGAATCTAAGCACAGAAAGTGAATGTGTTATTAGGGGATGACATTTGTGAGCAGTGAATAATGATCCTTGTGGCTGTGACTTACTCTCATGAGAGGAAAGCTCTAGCTGCCAGTTCACTGCTGCTGTAATCCAAAATTCTGTGACCCCATGGACCACTCAGCAAATACATATTGATTTCCATTGTTTTGTCCCTAGAGGTAAGGGTTTTCTTCATTTGCTGCTTGGCTTCCTGCACCCCTGCAAAGGCACCTGGGGTGGGTACGAAGTAGAGCACAGGGGGAAGGTGGACAGAAGAAAGATATAAATGCAGATACACTTGTTTGAATGCACAGGTCATTTTACAGCTATTGGTTGATGGCTTTGTTTTATATGAATTTAAATATGTGAAAAACAGTTTTGTACAGCAGTTTTGTACAGTGATGCGCTGAGGCACTCTGGGCTGAGAGAAAAGGTCTGGATAACAGGGAATTGTCAATGTGGAGTGAATGTAAATGCTCATGTAATCTGAAAAGAGCAGAATGTTCTTCCAGGGCACGAGTGTGTCACAGTGCAACAGTGTTCCTGAGGCTGCCAGAGGCAAGGCAAAGGCAGCAGCAGTTATTTCCCTCCTCTGGCTGGTCTGAGTATGGAAAACCTCAGACAGAAGATTCAGCATTTGCTTTCTGCTTCCTCCACAAGTGCCGTGGGCACCAGGCTGGGTGCCGTGGCTCTGAGCAAGCCCTGCCAGCTCGCCAGCAGCACCATGTGGCTCCTTCTTCAGGGCTGGGAGGCTCAGGCCAAGGACTCCCCCACGTCAACCCCCGCTTGGCTGCTTCAGCCCTGCCAAAAATAACATTTTAGCTGAGAAAAGCAGCAAAGGGTGATATTTCCTCTACCCACTGCAGGATGAAAAACACCCTTCCATCCTCCCTATCCTCTGCATCATTAGTTTTTAATTCCTAAGTGATTTCTTTTTCTTCCTCTGTATTTTCCTTCCTTAGCTCCTTTGTGCAGGGCTGCTGGATTGTAATGTTACACAAGCACCGCCAGCCGTCTGCCTCGGGGCGGCTCACCGTAACCCAGATGTGTCACATGAAAGGAGGAGCTGGGCTTATGACACTCAAGAAATGCTTCTGCCTACATCTAAAAAAAACCAACCTTCCCAGCTTCATCCTAGTAGTGGAGCTCAGAGTAATCCCCGCACAGGTCTCTGAGCTGCTGAATGAAAAGGATCCTTGTTGCTGTTTTAGGGGTGCTTTTCTAACAAGTTTTGGGTAATTAGGGAGAAATTTGAAAACTACAGCACCTGGAAGATTGATGCATCACTGCATCCCACTCCAAACCCCAGCGCCAGTCACCAAGACATGATCAGATATACATTGCTGGGTCATCAATCTAAACTGATTTTGGTCAAAGCCCCTATTAAAACATTTCTAGGGCTTGATCGATGTTTCCTCATACAAGAGAGCTCTAATTATGCCACTGTGTATGGCAACCCATTCCCATGTCCTAACCAAACTAGGAGTACTGAGAAAATACCAGTCATTCTGATATGTGTATCCCAAAGCACTTGGAGATTCAGGCATTATACATATGGTACAATGAATAATCCAGGACAAAAAAACCCCAAAGTGTAATATAAAAGCAAAAGAAACATTAGAATACCTTGCTACATAAGCCAATAAAACGAAATTCAGGCCAAAACTTCCTTGAAATCAGTGAGTCTCCTCATTGATATAATGAATAAACTTTTAATCAGATTATAAGTGAACCTCTGTGGCTGATGGATGTCAGAAATAGGTTTCCTAATGAGAACGTTAGGAGAAAAATAAATCCAGCTTCAAAATATTTTCCCATTATTAACTCTTCCATGCCACTGTGCAATGTAAACAAGTATTTCTGCTGTTTAATAAGTATTTGACATGTAGTTACAAATTATTTTAAGGAAAATGTGTCATCACAAGCTCAGCTCTGCATGTCACTGTAAGTTATTTCTCACCTTGAATAATGACTTCTGATCCTGTTAGCCTGTGAGTATAACAGTCAGATCATACTCTTAAGGCATATCTCCCTAAAAATAAATAAACTTCAAAAAAGGTTCATCTTTATTATGTGGTAGGGGACTCTCTGTATGCACAACAAAAATTCCAGGTTTAAATGACCACACATGGTACTATAATTCTGGTCATATTGAAATCCCTTTGCTGGTGGCATTCGCAGTGCAGATATGAATGACTGACAATTATTACTTTTGTGTAATTATAATATCAGCAAATATATTCTTTCAGCTTCTTATTTCTTGATATCACAATCAGTGGTGTCACCATGAATTTGCATGCACAGAAACACTTTCAAATCCATTCAGTTTCTCAAACATAAAAAAATTCCTTGAGCCTCTCAAGCTGCCAGTGTGCAGGAGATCTTTAGTCATGTCCTCCAATTTATTCCCCTGCACAATTTAATTCCCAATCTTATTGCTCCTTGCATTTCCTAAGGATCAAGGCAAGGGGACTACAGCTGACAGGCAGAGAGAGAAGCTCTGAAGTCACCAGGCACAAAGGTGATGCACAGATGATGCCTGTGGTGTGACATCCTGCAATCATCCATCTCTCAGTCCATCATGAAATGCTTCTGCTTCACTTTGCTCTCAGGGGACACAGAGTACATAACCAAAATGGATGAGAACTTGATTTCCCCAAGAGTATGGGGTACCAGGGCAACCCTAAAGGCTTGTGATTTTAAAAAATACTATGGGATGTAGATAATCCTCCTTCGAGCATTTCAGCCTCTAACTTGGTGCTTGGTTGCTCCAGTAAGAGAAAGGAAAAACAAGTGTATGCACTGTGCCTCTCAGTGACATATATATTCCTAGAAGAATTTGTGAGTAAATTGGCTGAAATTATCTTGGAATTCTGCAGTCCTGGCACACATTATGACACGTCATGGCTGACCTGACACACACTCAGACAAGCCTCTTCAGAGCTTTGCCATTAATTTCAGGATGAGGATGATAAAAAGCAGAGAAGGATGAGTTCTACTGTCTCTTGACAGACCTGAGTCATTCACTTGGCTCCCTCAGCCAGGATGGAGAGGTGTTACACAAAGAGTTTGGCTTTTTACATGGACCTTGGTGCTTAATAAAGCTACAGGAAAGACACACTTTGACCTTCCTTGGTCTTTCAGTAGGATGTGGTGGTGGGTGGACAGGCTGGGGCTCTGACCAGGATCAGGTCAGCCAGGATCCCTACGACAGAGCACACCAGCCTTCCCTACACACAGGCTTTATCTGAGGTAGTTTACTTCCCATTTTCAGAGGGCTGAGGGGGTCTGTGTGAACCAATCTACCTCTGGCAGCAGCAGGCTGGCACTGGCTGTCTCAGCAGCACCAAAACTGGGAGGGATAAGGCATTGGGATGGTGGGAGGCTTGTCAGCAAGGGGTCTCCAGACACTGCACCACGCCTAGGACTCAGTCCAAGAACTCCAGGAATCAGAAAATCAGCCAAACGTGATTGTGAAGCTTTATCTGACACTCCCTGGCTGCAATTCAGTGGTGCCCTCCTCACTCTGTGCCATCAGTTCTAAAGGGCTATCTTTCTAGTCCTCAGAAATCTAGAAAAATGCAGCCACATCCAAAGTTCAGCAGCTGGTTTATTTGTCCTGCCATGCTAATGCCTTGTCTTGACACCAGCACAATTTACTTGCAATTATTCTACGGAAAAAGTGGGGTGGTTGATAATTCAAAGGAGGAATTGTTTTAGCTTGGGCACCTTCATTCCGTGCAGTCTCTAGCTGCTTGGCAGATTATTATTTTGCATTTTAGCCTTTACATCCCTCTTCACATACCATTGTATCCAAAAGAAAATGCTTTGAAAGAACTTGCAGACCTAAGGTGGGTGAAAGGCTTTAAGTAATGTAAAGCTCTTAAAGAACAAAGAGTTCATTATGTAGGTTTAAAACTGTTCATTTATTTGCAACCAGATTGTTATAGAAAAAGCTGCCAAAGTACATTCAAATATATCACTGCCTGAGTAGCCCTTACGGGGGAGGGTTTTTGTTTTTGTTTTAATGTTGCATCAGTAAAGCAATCCCAAGCAACCCATAAATGCAACAAGATTCCTAAGTGCTCTCACCAGATTGAAATTTGGAAATGCAAACTGATGCTAATAGAATGAGAAATGTAAGAATTGTAATGCATAATACATATTTGATTTTACTTTATGAAGCATTGCTTTTTTTTTTCTGGGATAAACAGCATATTTCAGCTATTTATTTACAATGTAAACATTTACAAACTGGTAGCTATGAATCAGGCTGTTGTTATTTCATTGTCTTTAACATCTGATTACTTCAAGGGGTGTTTTGTTCTAGATATAAAGCAAAGCTGAGGTCTATACTACCCGAACATTTATTCAGTTGAATAAAATTTTGTGTTAAATACATCAAAAAATGGGTCAGAAGCTGCCTACTGCCATGAGTTTCTGAAAGTATCTTATATGGCAAAATGTCAGAACTTGGATACAGGTAACAGATGGGACAGACCTGTGGCTGAGGTAGATCAGGCAGTTGCCTTGGTGGCCCCACATTCCGCAAGAACAACTCCAAAAGTTCCCTGTTCTAGAGACAGCACAGATCAGGTTCTAATAGTTTATTATTTATTTGTAGTTTTGTCACTGCAAGCAGCCATTAGTTGTGCATTAAGTAACCTGCTTAAGGTTGCACATTAAGTTTTGCCATTAGCTGTGCATTGAGTAACCTGCTTAATCTAGAGAAGTGCTATTAGGCACTTCTCTAGATTAATATTTATCATTACTGCTGAGCTTCCTAGTGGTTATTGATACTGCTGTGTGTATTTGTGTATGATGAATTTCAGTATATTCGCTTCTGGGTTTGGATCAGGCAAGGTCTAGCATGAAATGACTGTGAGCTGCATGTTTTTCAAATGCTGCCCACCCTTTGCTGTGCCTTTGAGGGTCTTTGAGGGCTGAGAAAGCCCTGCCCTAAGGTCAATTTGTGGCAGCCTAGACAAGGCACCAGTAGGGATGATGCATTCTTGGCCCAAGAGAAAAAAGCACCCACTTTACACAGATGCTGACTACTAGGATGACGGAAGGGCATCTTCAGACTGAAAGATTCCTCCAGCATTTAGCCAGTTCAGCAGCCAAAATGCACTGTGGAGATGCCCATCCATGCCTGGCCTTTGGCAGCTATTCCCACCTGCCCTCTGACAACCCAACAGCAGGATACTGCACCCAGATTTCTGATCAATTAGCTCCCCAGAATTGATCCTTGGCTCTTCCCCTGAGTGCTGTTTCAGCCAAACCTGCAGCAGAGCCCAAGATTCTGAACAAAATGAAGTCTGGCTGCTGATGTGGCATCAAGTAGCAACTTGGCCACCACAGATGGGAACAGACTTTTTTTTTTACTTTTACTTACTCAGCAAGAGGAATGGTTATCAGTCTCAGTTTGTCTGTACGTTCCTCTCTGTCTGCAGCCATAGCTCTGAGCACCCCTGCTGACAATGACTTCCAGCTCAAGCAGGCTCAGTGTGTGAGACAGAACCAGGGACAAGAGACCAGTTTCTGATGGGGGTGAGCAGTCATGGGTGCCTCACCCAGGGTACATTCCTGGTCTGGAACAACTCACAGGGTGTCCAGCAAGGGTGATGAAGAGCACCCTTGAAAACAGATTAAAGTGTTCAGCATGTTCATTTTTATCTTAGGCTACAAGGTCCCCCACTTGTGTGAGTTTTTTCCATATTTACCATTAGTTAAATTACGGGATCTTGTTCTGAGCTTGACAATTTTATATGACATCTTGTTTCAGGGGTTGCCTTGTTTTCTTTATAAAAAGGAACATTACCTAGGAATCCTCCACTGTGGATCCTAGGTTAACTGCAATGGCTCTTGGTGTGACTTAACTAACAGCAAACTAAGCTGTGAACTCATCAGGCCAATATTTCACTTAAACACCTCTTTTGTTAGTCCTGCCTGAGGCTTGCTTTGGCTGGTTCTGGACTTTCTTTTTGGAGTACAAAAAAATATCAAAAATAGGGAAACTGCAGGAAAAAAGGGAGAGGAAGTCAATTCATCAAGGACATAGTAAGTCCATACCAGCAACTTTCCACATTAATGCTTCTCTATTTGATATAACCTGATGTCAAATATAAAGACAACACCCTAAATACTATTCCTTATTACCTCACATCTTCTCTTATAAAAACTTAGAACGATCTCTATTCTTAATTATCTTACAGGAAAATTTGACAGGGAGGTATTTTGATAAATGCTGAGTCTTCGTTACAAACCATCAATACCAAGGAAAGTCCTGCTTTCAAGAGGAAAGGATGAAATCACTCCTTGGTCTTAAGTTACCAAAAATGTGCTTGTTTTTCCAGCCTTCACTGCCATGAATCATCTTGACAGTGTCCCTCAAACTCATCGGAAGCCAGGTCAAGCAAAACACATTAACCAGCAAATGTAATTTCCTTAGGAGGCGATTGGCAGAACTGAGCTCTGCCATTTGTTCTCCTTTTCCCCTTTTCCTTACCAGAAGGACAGAACTTGGTTTTGTGCTCTCAGCTGGATTCTTTGGATGGCCACAGTCTGTCACACAGGGGAAGCAGTCACTGAACGTCTTGCTGTGCTTTACTTTGTACTTTTTCCTACAGTGATGCAAGAGGTAAACAATGTTTGAAGAACTTCAGGTCAGAACATGAGGTGTGAGTCCTCATCTTTCCAGCACAGTCAAAATGTTCTGTTTTCCTTGGCTTAATGAGTAAAACAAGAAAGCCCTCTAGGATTCAGATACTGTCCTATCTCATGCCCTCTTTGGAGAGTTTATGGATTCCCATGAGCTGCAAGTTTCGCAGGTTTCACATTCTACTAAACAGTTTTCAAATGTTTAAAACTACTACAAAAATAAAAATTTGAAGAACAAATGACCAGCACATGTAATTATGAGACCAAGAGCCTGGACCCCTAGCCCTGGCTGCATGCCCCAAGAGTGCCACTGCAGAGGATCACTGTCAGGTGACACAGCTGTTCGCAACAGGATTTTTTCGAGCATTTTTTTGGCAACAAAATAATGACAGGCCTGATGAGCACATGGCTGGGCTTTGGCAACATCATTGCCCCTTCCAAAGAGTATCCACACTCCTGGTCCTGGGCTATCATTTTCAGCCTGTTGCAGGCTCAGCCAGATTGGATATCCATGGCTTATGATCAGACCAGTGTGCCATTTGTACTCTGTTTGTATCTTCTCCATCATCAATACATGGAAGAATAAATAGATCTGTCAGTTTCAGAGTGGAAAACATTTTGTTCCAGCACCTTTCCTTCCTTAAGGAGATTCGAATAGGTATATTATTTTTATTCAGTGTGTGAGGTTACAAGACAAATTGAAATAATAGCATGTTCCAAATGAGATTGCAATATATGGAATGGGTTTATTTAACTTGATTTATATGACTGGAATATTAAATTTATCTGACTAGTCACATACTTAACAGGGCAGTGAATTATTCACAGAAAAGTTTGAATTGCAGTTAATTTAGCCTCCTGCAAACCCCAGTGAAATTTGTTTCCATGGAGGTGACTCAGGGTCTTCTGGAGAGCTGCCCAGAGACCCAGGTTTAGGTCTTTAGGGCATGTCTGCAGCCTAAAGCATTTGGTGGTTCAGGGCCCTGTTGGTACGAGCACCTGATGTGAAACTGAGGTAATCCCACAGGGAATTATCCTGCCTCACAGAATTATGCAGATCCTGGGTATGGTTAGCTTTTGGCTGAATAAAGTCTCCAAAATAGCATCTTGTGTATCAACATGCTCTCGGTGCTTTTAGAAGTTAAAAGTAGCAGATGCTCAACTCTGCTGAAAATCAAAGTGGTTTTATCGTCCGCCCAGACAGTCCGGTACAAAACAACTCCTTGTGGTAACAGAGACAGATTTCAGTCTTTTTAGAGAAGGCCAAGCCCCTCCTGCCCCGTTGATACATCCCACTCCAGCTTTCCTCAGCACCGTCGGCGTTGCCAGACCCTCCGGTTTTGTTGTGTTACATAGGAAAGTGAAAATAAAGCAGACAAGTTTTGCAGCTCCAATTTTAGCAGTACTTTCACAGTTGCTATTGTGTTAGAACTGCACATGACACAAAGAAATCTAGTAGGTCAGCAGCTTGAAAATAGAGTCTAATTTTATATTTCAGCAAGTTATATAAGCATTTGCTAATCACTTTTCTTAATAGAACCTGCTTTTTCTCTAAAGCAAGTTAAATCTTTCTCCCAGAAGAGAAAAACACACAGTGCTTGAAAGGTCCCTTAAAGATAAAAGCAGAATTACTCAGTATTGCCCTTTCCAAAGAAGATTTCCAAGAAATTTTCACAGGCCACATCAATATTTAAAAATAAAATCAAGTGTTATGTTTGAAAACATAGTGAGAAATGTGTTGGGTTTTAAGCAGCACAAGATGATAATGTTAGCACCTCTGCTAACAAAATCTCTGAAGCACTTGCAAGGACCCAACTCAATTAACAGGGAGATTTTCTTTTCTGCATTTTATGCTGTAAAAGTAATTTGACTGTCCTTTGCTGGTGATTTCAATGGAGCTGAACCAGTACACCAATTTGCCAGCTATAAAGGGGAAGTAAACATTTTGAAAAGCCTTTGGTTTTCACTCTAAGTGAATAATTAGTGGAATTGCTTTTGGAAAATATGTTAAATTCTGTGATGTATCTTCAGTCAATGGGATGAAATACCCCTCAGGACAGTGAGATGTCTGCTCCTGGCTGGAGGACGGAGCGACAGACTTTACATTACTCACTGTAGCAGGATTGGAAAGGTGCAAATCTCTTTTTCCCATTGTGAGAGATCAACCCAGGCAGAGCAGGAGGATGACCATGGGTGGCTGGGCAGAGCAGGCACAGGGCTGCACTTTTGTACACAGTGGTGGTGTGGATTTGTGTGGCAAACACAAGTTGCCCTTTCATTTAAGAGTAAAGGTGAATTTATAGATTGCAAAGAACCAACTGTTTAAGAATGATGAATCAATTAATTTTACATTAGAGTTTAACAACTCAAAAGCTTGTTTTAACATCATAGTTAATAGTTACCTATATTGCAGCCTATTGATGGGCTTTAATAACCATCAATACCAGACACTTGCTGCCCAGCTGTGCTTTCAGCTACAACATTTTGCTTCGAGCTACAGGATGAGCAACATGCCCAGGGAGCCAGCTTGCATCCAATATTAGTATCTTTCTTACAGGAGATCTTCATTAACTGTCTGCTCATTGCAAAATACAGGCAGCGGTTGATGAATGTTTCCTTCTTCAACGGCCCTGTGGAGCAGGACAGGTCGTCTTTCTAGTTCAGTAATTGTGCTGCTTGCAGGCCTGGCTGCTCTCCTCCTCCCTTTGTACCTCTACTATCACTAGGGACTTTCAAACCCTTGCACCACTGCTGACAAATCTGGCTGCCTTCACTTGTTTTATAGATTTCTCTATTTCCTCAAGGTTTCTGGGTTTATTTAATTAAACGTCTTTGTTCGTTTGTTCTGCTTGATAATTAAGTCCTTTTATTTTAACCATCTTTCTTCAAACAGAGAATTCATATGCATGAAGGACAGCTCCCAGAAGTGAGGAAAGGAAGCTACTGAGTGCTTTGGCCACATTGCCAGCAACGAAAAATACAGTTCTTGATTGACTTGCAGATACCCTTTAGGAGTCATCAACTAAGGAAAAACTTTTAAAACAGTGAAAAAAAATTCTACCCAGGCCTTCATTTCAACTAATGCATTATTTATGTGACTTTACTAGAGATAACTGACATTATTGCTATACCTTCACCTTTTTCAGAGAGAAAAACTGCCCTTTCCAGAACATCCCAATTTTTCTCATCCTTCCATTTTGCTCAGCCTTTCCTGCTCCAAGAGATCTTTAGTCTGTGCTACCTTATGTCTGTGGAGCTGATATCCCCTCCCAGAGCTCAGTGGTCATGAACTTATCTGCCTTAATCTGAAAATGAAATTTTCACAACAAACTACACACAATAAACAGACCTCAGTATCTGAATAGATATTACTGGTTAGCACTATCAGAATCCATCCTTCATTAATGCAAAACTTTTCAATATCTTGCTGGCTGAAGAGGGGTTTAAAATGAGCCTGAGCAATAATTAATCTTCTCCTGAAGTCTCCAGACCTACTATGGGACTCCTCATTGGAATTCACCCTGCATCCATCACCTGCTTTCCTAACCAGATGAAGCTCAGTGGTTTCTGGCCTGCCTGGCTCTGGAGCTCTCATTGCAACAGCAGCCTGACCATTAAAATAAAGAAGAATACCTGTAAGATCTTTTTCAGCCTAACATATTTTTACTAGAATTGATAAAACATACACAGTTTAATAGATGAAGACCTACTAATTCTCTGAAAAATACCTAGAAGGTAGTGGTGATAAAACTATTCACATTTCCCCTTTTTGTGTTTAGCATTATTGGCATAGTTGTGAATCACCTCCAAACAGTGGTTGGGAAGACCAGCATGGCTCCTTCAGGCAAAGATTTTAGCTGAATATGTAAAGGTTCTCTGTGGCTTATGGTCTTCTGGGAAGTATTTGTATCAGTGTTATTTTTACCATACTGAGTACATGGAAAATATGAGCAATAACAGGCATCACATTGGGGCTGTGAAAATTAACTTCAATCCATGCTTACCACAGATGACAAAGAGAATTTATGAAGGACACCTCTGATTTATGGTGAACAATTCTGTCCTTGGGAAAGTAGAGAATTAATAATACCCAGAGAAACTGTACAGATTTAAACCCATGGTGAGATAAATCAATGGACAGGGCTGCAGATCCAGAGGGGGAGACCTGA
This sequence comes from Promerops cafer, assembly GCA_013398275.1. Classification (NCBI taxonomy): domain Eukaryota; kingdom Metazoa; phylum Chordata; class Aves; order Passeriformes; family Nectariniidae; genus Promerops; species Promerops cafer. Next base: position 586,035 of record VZSE01011740.1, on the reverse strand, counting down.
AGGGAAGAAGCAGGTCAGACAGCTTCAAACTAGCAGCCACAGCTAAATATAGCAGGGTCTGCAAATCAGAAGAGGTTCATGACCCAAACCCAACAGGAATACCACCAACAGCTGGGATGTGTCAAGTGAGTCTGAATTCCTTTTCCCTTGCCATGGGTAGCCTGGCAAATTAGTCTACATTTGGGACTAAAGCTGTGACACCAGTCCATGATGGGGAAATGAAGCAGGCTAGAAAGTAGTTCAAATATTCTCTTCTGCAAATCATAATTTCTAAAAGGGTTTTTTTATTTAATTCTTTATATTTTACCTCCTTTCTCCCTCCACTTCATACTTTTTCCATTCTTAAATTTGTTCCTTATTAAACACATATAAAATCTTGCCTTCATAAAAACCTTAACACCTCTTCATACAATTTGTAACATTTTTTTCAACCCTGGAGATGGCAAGTTCGTATTCCATGCTTTATGGTGCTTTGTAATGCCAAGCTGGCTTGATGAATCTCCGTGCCACAGAATAAAACTGAAATCAAACCAGATTACACTCAGGAAATTACACCCGGTGGAAAGATTGTTGTTGGACAGGAGTTAAGTAAATTACCGTCACGGTTTGTGCGTCTCCTATAAAGCAGGTTAGTTACCAGGATCCCTGTGCACACACCATGCCAGCCTGGTGACACAGCAGGGACAGGTTTGTCTGGGGTGTTAACTGGGGAGCAGGGGCCAGCCCTGCCCTGCTGAGCTCCAGCACACGGTGGGAACACAGGACACCTCTCACTGTGCTGGGTGCTCCCGACAGTGGTGACACGGGTGAGCAACAAGTGCCTTGCCCTGACTCAGCTGTGCAGAGAGGTTTGGCTTCAAGGTGCTCTGAATTCCCAGCTGGGCTCAGCATTCCGTGCACCTCGTGGATGGTTCATCACCTGCTCAGGCCTCAGACTGGGGGAGCAGAGTCTTCTGGTCACTGCTTCAGTGAGACGCAGAGCATGTTCAGACATCCTGAGACTGGGTGTCCCGTGCTGGGCATCAGCCACCTGCCCAGTGGCAGCAGGTGGGAGGATGCAAGGGACAGGGAAAATGATCTCTGCAGCCTTTTTACTGTTCCTGGTAAATTCTGTGATGCATCACTGCTATCCTCACTCCAGTGGAGCTCTTCCACCCTAGCAAGGCTGGGAAAACCTCAAAAAGCCACATTCACTGGAGATTGGAAAACAGTTCTATTTTTTTTTTTTAAAGAAGAATGTTCATTGCCATAGTCCAGCTTGTGATAGAAAATGATGGCAGTATTTCTGGATGAGAAACATGGCTTCTTGCACACTCCTGATGAGCAGAAAGCCCAAATTTATCATGCAAGAACTGCTTTAAATTAATGAAGTCAAATTGTTTCATGTTTGTGTTTGGAGAGGCAGAGCACTAAGTACTTTATTTCAATAGGGAAGCTAAGTTTACATTCAGGTATTTCAATGATGAAAATATTTTATTATATGATATGATTGAATTTTTACTCATGAAGCTCTTCCTTCACCATCTCATCATCTATTTTACCTCTTTTGTAATTCAAGCTCTCAGCTCATACTCCTCTGGGAAATGTTCTATGGTTGGTTTTTTCTAAAAAACAGGGAAAACTCTTTAAAAAGCATTCTGCCTCCACTTCTTTGACTCTTACCTGTAACTGATATAAATAGAGGTATAATTAGACATTAAAAAATCAACACATTAAGCTTCTTAATTAATTATGATTTGCCTATTGATTTAATGTCCTTGTAAATTATTCTGCAGGAGATGTGATTGCCTTTTCCAGACATAATTGCATTGTCTATCCTATAGAGGCTTTCCAAAGAGTTCTGTAAAGCTGAAGGCACTTACTAATTGTAATTACAACCAATGCACAAAACAGGCATTTGTGTTGTCCTTTCTTGCCCATAACTTCCCAATCTGCAGGCAATTTACAAAATCCCTTGAACTGCCTATATGCACCTCAGGCTTTCTTTAAAAAAAAAACCAACCTATCTATAAATGTCTTAAAAATCAGGTATGTAGACTTATGTATCATATTCCATGACAAACACCTTTTGTATCTCACAGTTTTAGCTGTAGTATCTTGGTTCCAATGTTTTCATAACTCAGGGCACAGGTTAAATAAGTTAGATCACAGCTACCCACAGCTATCTAAAAGCATCACTACTGAATTTTAGGCTATTTCCCAATGCCTCAGGAAATAAACAGGCCTGATTATCCCCATTCAGAGCACAGCAATATTCCCTGGGAGCATACACACAGCATCCATCAGTGAAGACTACTAATTTACAGGGCACATATTTCTGCCACCTGATATTGCACAGGCTTTTGCAATGAGTGATTAACTTTAAAAAGCTTGATAACCAAGACCAGATTAGGAGAGAGTGGGTTTGTGATGTTGGATCAGGTGGCCTCTTCTCAGCCCTTTTCCTAGTAATAAATGGTCCAATGGTTTTCTCTTGTGGCCATGCTGTGCTCACAGAAGCATGGTGAAGGAGCATGGTAAGGAGGAGGCACTCGTGGGGGAACTGTCCCCATCTCTGATGGCTTCTCATTTGGTGTTCTCCATGTCCCTGTGCTGGGCTGCAGAAGCTGCACATCTGTCATGGCTCACATAAATGGAGGCTCCTTTGCCAAGCTGCCACGAGACTCACCCCCTCACCTCTTGACAGCTGGGTTTGGTTTGCTCCCAAAGACCAGCAGCTGTCAGGTATGTGCCCCAGCAGGACCTGGGACCATCCAGGATCTGACAGCAAAGCCATTCAGGGGGAGGCTGGGAGGCTCTGTGCCAACCCAGCTGCCACATGGGAATTCACATAGGGTTGGGTTGTTTGCACTACTTAACAGGGAGCTCATTTGCTTTATTTCAGCTCTTTGGATGTCTTTGGTGGGCCTTTGAACGCCTCCCAGGGAAGGGAAGTCCCACCTCTGCCCTGATGAATTGGGTGGTGCAGGTAAATTTGGGTGATTGCTTTCTCACAAAACAGGCTGGATCTCCAAAAGCACAATGGTAGCCCACAGCTTTGATCTAGGGGAGTGAAAGGGCTATGATAATATCTGTTACCGTTGGAGGTTCCCTTTATTACGCTTTTTGTTTCTCTTTTCTTCTCGAAAGAATACATAGTTTGAAGATGAGGTACTTCTGAAAATTTCTCATTCAAATTCATTCTATTTCACCTTTCCCCCTCCTCATTTCCAAGATTGTGTAGGTTTGCTGAACCCTTTGCTTCTTCCAGCTGAGCCCTTCTGCATCCACAGTGCTATTTTAGCAGGAAAATCCTCCTCCTCACATCCTCCTCCTCTTTCTTTGTAATGTTCAGAAACCACAGTGGTGGGCAGGACTCATTGCACTGAGCTTCGTGGGCATTTTCTGTGGTCTGAGTTGTTTCTGAAACTAATTATCTTATCAGCTCTTTTTGACAGGATTTGTTGTGTGCGTGCTGAAAGAAAAGAGCAAAAGCTTTGAACCTTTAGAGAGAAGTCAAATTGGGGTTCAAGCACAGGTAACTCCCCTACAGCAGATAGAACCTCCCCACCATTCCCCTGCACTTTGGAACAGCTCTTCCTCTGGCACCTGCCTTCTCTCAGATTGCTGTGCAAGACATCCAAATGTTATTTTCCTTTCTGCTGTCAGCTCCTTTCTCCACGTCATCTACTACTTCAAATAATACTTTGAAAAAGGAATTCTGATGTCTGCTTTCAGATGAAAAATGACAATCCCTGGGTAACCTGTTCAAGAACATTGATGGGGAAGCTGTAATTTCGGGATGGCATCTTTCCCTCTACAGTAATGAGATTTATTGCAGATGAATGGAACAACTGAGAAGTAATTTCTTACTCAGAAGTTTCAATAGATACACAAGGAAATGCGCTGATAGTCCATTGAGGATCTACATTAGATGTTAATTTTTTATGAGTGCTTTCATAGCAGTGTAACTGCCTTCATCCTGGCATGAAAAGATATCTTCATGAGCATATTTTTCCAGGAAATCTCAGAGGGTTACTTTATTTCCTTTTGGTTTTGTAAGATCTGATAGTTTCTCTTCTTTAAGGTAAACTAATGTGTTCAAAACTATTTTTTTTTCAGCCCTGCATATTTATATGCCTTTAGATATGACTACAGACACCCCTGTGCAGAAGAAGGAATGCCATTCCTGCTGTCTTCCTGCAGCAGGGCATTCAGGGCAAACCAGAGAACTGGGAGTTAAGCCCAGAGGTGTAATGGTGCCAGAAGACTCTTGTGAGCATGTGGGTACCCACAAGGGCTGTTGCACATCACATCCTATCAGCACCACATGCAGTGGCAGCTTTCAATTCAGCCTTGGGGATTTCCCTAACTTTTCACCTAGGTCTGAGTCCTTTCAAATATGTTGAAAGAAGTTTTTGACAAAGAAATTGTGCCCAAAGAGGGTTTTTTGCTGTTTAGAAATACAAATTTTCTCTTAAGAGGCCATGATCAGCCAGTTGATTTTGCTGAAGAGCTGATTGTCATAAAGCTCCATGGCACACAGGACACAATGAAAGTGCTGGCAGCCCTTGAACATGGCCACTTATGCCAGAGTTACGATAAATGCTCTGAAAAACACTTCCAGTTATTTTAATTTACTTTTTCTCTGCATCCCTGAACTCTGATCACTTGCAAATTGAAGTGCCCTTAAAAACTTTAAGTACTCCATTAATTTTAAATTGCTCTAAACTCTGCAAGCCCAGAAACCCAAAGCACTCTTGAAAATTTGTAGTGCTGCAATTACTTCGAATCACTCCAAAAATGTGGGTTCAAAATCCATTTTGTGTGTTTATTTATTTTTTTTTTATTTTCCCTCGCAGTGCAACAAACACAGCATAAATTCTTCAGCCCACTAGGAAAAAACCACATCATTCTAAGAACAAGTCTTCATCCAAATTGTTAAAACAAAAAAGGAGTAACTTTGAGAAAACTTAACAATGCACAAGGATTGCCAGAAAATGTGTGTCTTCGCACGCTGCTATCCACACTAAATGTTAGATCAGGCACCTAAAGCAGAAGTTAGTTTGAGATGAGCACCTCAATAGATTGGCCAGTGCACTGAGCTGGCTGCTGGTCGGGCTGGGAGCTGTGTATATTTATTATTACAAAGGTGCCAGACACCCCCTCTGTGGGAGCTGGACTCCATCCGAGACTCCCCACTGTGCGTATCAGGCTCCTGGGCTGCTCTGACCATGAAGAGCCCCGGTTCTCTCTCCTGTCCCCGAGGAGTTGTGTGCTCCCCCACAAACTCCTGCTTCCTCAGCACAGCAAAGGTGGTGCTCAGGAGGAGCCTGCAGATAAGCTGCTTTCAGCGAATATCTCATCAAAAGGAAATAGCCTTTTGGCAAGGCGTGGGAGGAGCAGCACAGCGCTGCCTCCACTGAGGACAAATCACTGTGATCTTCAGCTGCTGGAGGAGAGTTGGGGATGACTAATGTGTAATAAAGCAGCACAACGGGTTTGGCCCCCTGGTAGAGCCTTTGATTTCAATGGCAGCAACTGACAGATGAAACCAAGAAATGCTTCACATGCTCAGATAAAGCTGTCTGAATAAATAGAGACTTTAAACAGATTTTCCTTGGAAATAGGATGTGAAATAATAGCTGTGCTGGAAAGCTTTTGGGGATCTCTGTTAAGTAATTTGTTTTACATTTGTTTTCCCATATTTTTTAAATAAAAAAGATAATTCAATCACAAAATAAATAATTCAGCTTCTTAAAAAAAAAAAAAGTATCTGATCATTACTTCCAAGAAACAGTATCAAATATTTAGGTTTTCCTTCTTTCTAAGGTAACTGTTTCCATCACAAGTTTGTGGCCTCCCATGTGGCTGAGCAATGCAACGCTTTCATCTTCAGTCAAACCATCCTACTTTTGCACCTCTTCCTGTCATAGGTAAGTCTGCGCTTAGAAGGTCCCTACTTTTAGGCTCTGATCTTTCTGTTATGTTCAGCTGGGGGTGAGGAATTAAAATTCTAAAGACCATTTTTCATCCCTGGGGGGATTTTCACTTTGGGAGCTCAGCATCCTTGGTTGCCTTTGGCACAGCCTTAATTACAGGAATATGTGACTTTGAGCCTGTGTGTCCTGCGGTGACTCCACGGCCATGACCAGGAAAGGATGTGCCATCAGAGGACTCTCTGGGAAACCCTGCATGGCACAGCATGAACCTACCAAAATGCCTTTTAACCAGGGGTTTTTTTAGAGGGGCTACCAGCAGTCCCAGCTGGTTGTGGGGTGCAGAGGCTTGATGTGTCCCATGGGGACACTGTCCCTGCTCCCTGTGACCCCCAGTGCCTTGTTGCACAGGGAGCACATTAATTCCTCAGCGAGGTGAGAGCATCGGCAGCTGGGTCCATGCAGTTTTTCATTACTACTTCCTTATTAATGCCATATAATCAGTCAGCCCACAAGTGATTAATAATGGCTCTAATTGCCCTTTTCCTCCTCCATCCTCCCCCGGCAGATGCACCAGCTCAGACCTGCTTTTGTTGATCACCATGTGTATGCTCCAAGACAGTGAGGGTGTCACCTCTGTATGGGTCTTGTCCCCTCACTGCCTGGCTCTGTGCTGGCACCCAGCACGAGAGCTGCTCAGAGGGAAATGTATCCTAAAACACTTTAGCCATCATCACCTACTAATAACCTAAAATCCATCATTACTGTATGGAAGTTAAATGAAGAATCATTACATGTGCCAGCTATTAAGTGATGCATGATGAGGTGTGTCAGCAGTTCATCATGGAAGAGATGAAACTACTCTATGAAACACAGGAAGGGGAAAGACAGAAGAATCTGTCTACACTAAACTAAGCCCTTTCCAAGAGATGAGACACTTGTTTTGTTGTACTGAAGTAACTTCTAAAAAAGGAAACCATAGGACTTTATGTCGGAATAAAATAGAGGTGTTGGTTCAATAGATAGAATCCTATCTGATAGCAGTGGCTGCAGTCTCAAGCTGTGCCATCACTCTGATGAAGGATGCTGTTTTCCAGTGCAAAGCCTGATGAAAACATTTTCACTGTCAGTGGATCCACTTTAGCACTTAGGAGCATGCTGCTGCAGCCAGCAGCCTTGCACTGCACAGTGTTTCAGAAACAATGGTCTCAGGCTCCCCTGTACTAGTCCTTTAGCCATTTTATACCTAATTACCCCTCCTCAGACCCAGCTCTCTCTTTCAGAAGCTGATCTTCTGGGCACAGCTCCACCACATCCTCATTCTTGCCAAGCACAAGTGCCCCAATCCCTTTCAGCACTGACTTTACCAATAACTAAAAGAAAATGTGAGTGGTTTCATCATGTTTGGCTAAGCAGAACACCTGCCCTTGCATCAGGGATCTCTCCTTTCCACCGCTCACTTCTTGCCCCACCACAGGGCAGTGGCCAGCCAGATCTGATGGGGTTTCATGTAGTTTTTTCCAGGTACCAGTAAAACTGCCTGCCTTGAGACCAAGCAGTGATTTCTGTGGAGATTCCACTTGCAACCTGCCCACATTAACTGGTCTTGGAGAGGTAATTGTTTAGCTCATATTTGATTCACTTTGTGTGCTGTGTTGATTTTGTACTGATCTGGCTTCTTGAACATTACATTGTGGAATACCAAGTCAAATATTTTACAGAGGCTTAAATCAACACTATTCCCTTTATTAAGCAAAATTGTAATCTCATTATAAAAAAAAAAAATCTAGCCAGTTTTAGAAGATCTACTCCTGTTGATGGGCATTAATGATATTATCCCTTCCTATTTTTTAATTTCTGCAGTTGTTTCTCATTGTCTGGGATCCATTATCTCCACAGGATCAGAACTCAGCAGGCATCCAAACCATTCAACTTTCCCTTAAATAGCATATTTTCTTCTCCTGTTGTAATTTTGTCAGTACTCCATGATCACTGCAAAACCAGCATTAGCAGGCCAGAAAAAAACCTGTAAGTTCTCCTCAAAACACTTATTTGCAAATTATTTACACTTCTGATTCAAAGATGCTGAGCTTTTGTAACTTTTGCTTGCTATCCCCTGAACTTCTGCTGTTATGCAAATTGTTGTACCATCATCAGGTGGGAATGCATAATTTGTGGTTGTTTTCCTCCTAGATTCAGAACAGGAATATTTGTTCATTAAAAACATTTGCCTTTCTGCATAATTGTTGTCATTTCTATAATTTCAATATGGTCATAGTCCAAAGACATAATTTGGTTTATCTTCATCCATAATAAATTTTAAAGACTTCCTTACTGCTCTTTTCTCTGTAACTGTAGCCTGTTTCTTGTATTCTTTTCCTCTGCTTATTTAATTTTTCTAGTTTCTAATATCCAAATTACTGTAATTGCAACATTCCCTTTTTCTGTTTGTTTTCCATTTGGATGCAAACATTGCTCTTTTTACTGTTTCTCTGAGATGTTCCATTTCTGTAACCATCTCAGGTATCCTTTGCCAGCAGAGGCACCAGGGCTCTCCAAGGCTTTGGCTGCAGTAGCCTCCAAATGTATTTGTGTGTCCTCAGAGTTCTGTTCCAAAGTTTGCCCTGGTGTATAATTGTTTTGCACTGGGAATCTGACTTTTTGAGGTAACAAATGGATGTGTGACTGAGATTTTCTTCCTGCTTTCCAGGGGTAATGATCAACTGTTGATCTTGGGCCCCTGGAGGAACAGCTATGTCTCTGTTCTTCAGTTAATTCCTCTCTATGGAGAGCAAATAGTATTTTCTTGTTGGATCCCACTTGTTTTTGCACTAGCTGAAAAATACACCAGAGCTTTGGGATGCTGACAGGTGCACAGAAGTACCTGAGTTTGGGCAGCCCTCCCTAGGCACTTTCTCACTTCCATCAGAGGTGTACCCTGAGCTGCACGCGTTTGCTGGGCTGGGAGAATAAGTACACTCACATGACAGCAGCTTATTCCTCAAAAGAGGATGTCCCAAAACTGCAAACAGTTTCTCATTCCTGGGATAATTGCTTCAGGGATTTCTGATTTTGGCTTTTACATGGGGTTAATTTACCAGTTGATGAGCATTTTCTGCTGGATAGGCAGCACATTTTCTTGATTATTTCTGTTTCTGCCTTTAGGTAACAGACCTAGATAATCAGAGGCCACCTTTAAGGACATGAGTCTGGCCCAGCTTCTGCAGTCAGAGCCATGTGACATTCACAGTGGCAGAATATTGAAAGGGGGAAAAAGGTTGACAGGAAACTCTTGATGCAAGTGATGATGGTGTGTTGTTTTCCTTCAGGAAGTGTTCACCTCTATGGTGACTCTACCAAGAAACTGGTGAGATGAGTGAGGAAAGCTGGCAGGACACACAGTGTGTTGGATGGCTGTCCTGGGGCTGCTGCCTTTCCCAGATCACCTGGGTTGCAGGTCTGGGACTGAGTGTGTGTGGAAGGGCTGGCATCTGTGGTCCTGAACATCTTTTCTCTGGGATGGCACCTCTCTCACTTCTCAGCCAGACTCTGGAGACTTGTACTAATCACACAGTGCCAGACTTGAGAAAACTCTTTCTAACCACCTTCTCAAACACAGGTACTGTATTTTTTTCTGTGCATTTCTCAAACAAAGAGCTCTCAATGCAAAATTCAGCTCATCTGGATAGCATGTGAGTTGGTCACACACTCTTATGGGGCCTTCAGCAGAAGACAAAGGCCAGCAAGCCATGAAGGCAGCACCCTCCTCTCTGATGAAGCTACCTTTCTTCGCATTTTGCTCAGGTGGTTTCAAACAAATTGTATCAGTTTCCTTCACACTGCACAGTCTGAATCTTAAAAAACATCACACTGGGTTGTGGATGAATGGAGAATAACATGTTATATTCCTGAGAAATTTTAGTTCTCCAGAATATGACTACCTACTTGGATAACTGCTTGTTCCACATGGGAGCCAAATAATTAGTTCTCCACTTATTTATGTCACCAGGTTGTAATTATTTTCTGGTAATACTCTTGTGTGCAGCTTTGTATAAATACAAAATAGAAAAGTAGCCCCTGTGCTAGGAATTCACAGTTCAAATAACACAGAAAATAGTGCCACTTAAACAAACATAGGATCTTCATGGTGGGCTTAATTTACACAGTTAGCCATCAGATCAGGTTGCTATCAGATAAAACTAAATCACAAGTGTTAACTCTGACTGCTCACATCAAAATTATTATAGAAACTCACTAATTTAAGGAAAAAAAAACAACTCAAAACCAGAATCTGGGTTAAGTTTAATTTAAATTTTAAAAAATCTATTAGAGCAAAGCCTTGCTAGTATCTTCCTCATCTTGTACACCAGTCCATGCATTTCCCAACCACTGAGCTTCTCAGGAATTCTGCTTTTCTCTTTTTACCCCAAAACCTTTCATATGGCAGCCCATAGTTTGCACTCAGCTGTTTTGATCATGCTCTCTGCAGTGACCCATTACCAGGTCACAGGATGCTCACAGTATCCAGGGAGCAGGGAAAAACCAAATTTCCAAAGCACGTGACACTCTGTGCATCTGCAGCATCAAGGTTCTTCCCAACAGGCTTTTATAGGAAGGCATTTGTTCGACATTTGCATTTGGTGATACCAGGATCCAAAATCTCTTTTTCTACAGAGAGCAAGAAACTGAACAGCATCTCCAGGATACCACTCACAATGATGACCTCTACATGCACAGCAAAATTGATTAAATGCACACTTACTTCCCTGCAGTTTCAGCAAGGCCAGCAGGTCAATCACACTAATATCAGACACTCTGTTTTATTGGAGAATTCTTGTGGAAATAAATGTCAGCATGGCTGCAATCCAAAAATTTAAAGATTCACTGGTGAAGTCAAACATAAATGGATCTTACCTTGCAGTTTGACAAAGTTTCTTCCATTGATATTTCTCCCTAGGTACCTCAAGCTATGGATGCAATACAGGACATGCTCTATACTTGGGAGAAATGTTAGGATATATTATCTTGGAACAACACAGAAGCAAGTGAAATTCAGTTCTTTTGGGTGTATTACATCTCCCCTGACGTTGGAGACACTATTATAAACATCTCCATTTGTTGCACGGGCTCCTTTCAAGGCTGAGCAGACAAATCCAGACTGCTAAGACAGGAACTATCAGACACATTGAAGGTACCTGCCATAAAAGGGGATTGACCATAGCCTGAAAAAGCCCGTTGTGCTGCCATCTCTGCAAAAGATGATTCTTGTTTGTAAGGAACCTGCAGTTTTGGTGATAGATGGCTTGAAGGGTGCTTGCAGGAGATCTCACAGGAATGCCGTGGCCCATCAGCCCTTTCACTCCTTCTCCTTTTGCAGACTCCTGTCTCCTGCTTCCTCCACCACTTCCCTGTCCTGAAAGGCCCGTGTTGCATGGCGAGTGTCACTGCAGCTTTACCACAGTGGCCACATGGGCTGGAGACCTGGAAGCAGCAGAGCTTGAGGATCTTCTGCTCTGCTTTATTGCCCCAAAACAGCCTACAGCCTTGCCTCCCATACTGCCTGCAAATCCCCAAACCTCCAGATATTAAAGTTTGCAGTGCAGTATGTTAACAACACACCACACATTCAATTGCTTAACTTCAAATATCAGAGTGTTATAGAACAAGGTGGAAATTAAAGGGAAAGAAAAGGTCAATGTTTCAGCAGTCTTGTCCTCTTCTGCCTCACCATCACACAGGCAGTGGGACACTGAGTCTGTGAACACATAAAAAACTCAAGTATCTGCTGAAGCCAGTGAAATGACCAAGACACAGTGCTACAAGCAGAGGAGTGTTTGTATGGCTGGCAACCAGTCAGTAAATTTCATGTTTTATTTACTCATATTCATCCTTGTCAGATTAAATTAGATTTCAAAATGCTTGGAAAATATTGGACAAATGCCCTTTATCATTAAGGGAAGATTCATTATCTGTGTGGCATTATTAAACTTGTATCTTATGCCCTTTTTAGTACTATTTTTTCCTAATTACCCAAAGATTTTCAGCACCAAGAGCACTAACGAAATATCTAAAGGGCTGCAATCTAGCAAATTTTTGTTAAAATATAAATGGCTTGGATTTATTCTTAAAGGCAAAAAATGAAGAGTAATGGCAGATCTTTGAAGAATATACGTTTGCATTTTCAGAGATTGGCTCGTACCTTGATTACTGTGTCCCTTGCTTACTCTTAGAGATGGGGTGAATGTTTCAAAGAGACTTGCCAAAGTCACCATGGTACCTGTAAATCACAGGCAACAGCAATTGTACTTTTTTTGTGCCTTTGGGTCTCAGAAATGTTTGTGGTCTCAGCTGTTTTCATGACCAGCCAAGTGCCACACTGCCATTTTAAACATTGTCCTGTGTCCAGTCCTGTACATCTGAGCTGGCTGCATGCGGGGGGCTTTATGGGCAAGCAGAGAACATTTAAAAAACACCTTTCCTCAAAAAACACCCTCCATGTGGCAGTGGTTTTGAGATGGTTTCCCGGGAAGCCTGCTGCTCCCTGCCCTCCCCAGTGCAGACACAATGCTATGTTGATGGACCAGGAGCAGCAGCTTCTCAGCCAAGAATTACCATGGGAAATTAGGTAGTAAGAGACAAACCAATTATGGATGCAGTGACATATGCCCTCAGAGGGCTTCATCAACTGCAGCAGTATTTACCTAGTCATCCACTTTGTATTTCAGAGGGCAAAAGGGCAGCAAACATTAAGGAAAGTGGCCCTCTGAGAGATTTCTCTTTCTCATTTACAACTGTAACACTTTAAACAGATGAAGGACAGTTAGAAGGCAAGAAATAAACATAACACCTTTATTGGTTTGGATATTTTTAGACAGAGAAACTTGTTATTTAATATGTAGAAAATATTACAGAAAAGAAAGGTGTCTTTGCACTGCTGTAGAGCTTTCCATAAAACAGTGCAAGGAAGTCAGGCAAGAATTTGATGAACAACTCTGAGCTTGGCATTTTTGGTAGTTCAGTATAATTTATTGCCTCTTAAGAAGTGGCTTGACCAGACTCAAGTTAATGCAGGGGAAGTATATGATGCTGTCACCTAGCAGAAAATGGCACAATGAAATGGGAGTCAAAGGCTAAAAAGACAGCACAAAATGTTTAATAAAGACAATATTTAGCAAGCTGCGTAGATACACCAGCTTCCCCCACTCTGCAGGGATTTTCAAAAGTCTACGGCTCCAGAACTAAGGCATTGCTGAAGTGCAGGCATGTTCAATCAGGAATTACTGGGTAAGATTCAGTTTTGGAGGCTGCAGTCAGCCTCAAAAATCCATTCTCATCACTTGTGGGTGAAAAATCACTTGACTGTGTCCTTTGATTTCAGCTTGGGTAGTGTCACTGCAGGGCAGAGCAGGTTGGGCATCTTCCCTCTCTGCAGAGAGGCATCCCTGCCCCTGGATTTCTGACCACACAGGAGCATCTTCAAGCTTCTGCATAATGGTGGAGCAGGCTCTGGAGTTTTTCCTTCCTGTCTGTGGCCTCAGACACCTTTGTGCACTGACAGGAACACATGGAATGGCAGTGGGATCCTCCAAGGAAAAGGCACAGCACGAAGCCTGCTCAGGAACAGCTTGTCTGGGTGATACAATTGCTGGTTCCTGTGACGACTGGGGAGCCAGCAGGCAGGTTTTTGTAGTTATAGTTATCCCCTGTGATGAGTTCTTTACCTCCCACTGTGCTTCAAGCTACAGAGTTTAACTGATATTAGCCTTTTTCCAGCTGTTTGAAATCTAGTGAGCAGTGTTGCTTTTCTTCTCCCCTCTGACACTGCTTGCCGCCCTGATGGGAATATTGTGGCTGTCTTCCCATCTAAAGATGTGTCTGGAAATTTGGATGAGTCCAGGGAGTGAATTGTCTCTTTCATTCTCATTGCAAACACCACTGGAGTTATTTGGCTTCATGGTTATTTCCATCTCCAGGTAATCACTGTAGAACACCAACCTGCCCTCAGCAGTGGTCCTAACTGGCCTATGGCTGGTCCTCCTCAGCATGAGCTGTTGCTCGTGGTTTTCACATGGTCTTTTTGCTAGCAATGATTCCACAAGTATTCACAGAGGTTCGCTGTCCCTCCACACGCTGCCTGGGCACCAAGCAGAGGCAGCAGAAGTGGCAGGGCAGCACAGTGCATGGCCAGCACAGCACATGTACAACATGGGGGGTGTATGGCATGGTGAACATGCAGCACTGGGCACGCACACCTCAGTGTACAGACGACAGTGTGCAGGTACTCACAGTGCAGCCAGCACAACACACATGCCATCATAGTACACATAAATCTGGTGGGTGTCCTGGAAACTCAGAGTATGTGTGACCCTAAGCTGGGATGCCCTTGTGCCCAGGGCACATGCAGCCCTCAAGCATTATACAGATGGGGAGACCTGCATTAGACCTGGGAGAGCAGGGCAGCTTCTGCTCCGTACCAGGGCTTTGCTGGTATCACAGACCAGCTGCTGCAAACCACCTGCTGAAACAGAGGTTTTCCACAGGATAAGCCATGCTCTGGCTGAGGGTGGTGGTGGAAGCAGCTCAGCAACTTTGCAATCTAAAAAATTACATCTTCTGACACTGACTACCTGCTGCAGGTTTATTTGCTGTTTAACAGGATCTTTTCTGTTCTGTGCAATATCTCTGCAAACAATGTTCATTTCAGAGCACTGCTCAAGACCAAGGCAGTAAGATGTTCCTGTGAATCACAGAAACCATGATACAGGAGAAATATTTTTAATAAGTGATCTGACCATTTTTATAATTTATTTAAAAGTATTAGTGTCCTAGGATCATTACAAAGAACGTATAATTTTTTAGTAATAGGCACTAAGGCAGTTCTGTAGCAATTTTACTGTCATTATTATCCACTTAACCACCACTTACATTTAGAGGTATTAATTTGTTTGTGTGTATGTATATATACAGTGCTTGATATCACTCCAGGATCAAGCTTCTTAGAGAAGGAGAAAATTTTGCATCTAAGATACTGCTAGCCACAAAAATACTTGGGGAGTAATGGGAAACGCAAATGCTGCACAGATGCTTGGAAGAGATCCAAATGAACCCCTTTAAAACCTGCATCAAACCTTCCTCTTCTGTTTCTGCTGCTGTGTGGTATCATGTACAGAGATGTCAAATTACTTAGAAGGCTGAAATCTGTGCAACTCAGCACCTTTTCCATCAGTAAATTAGAGAATCAAAGTGGAATTAAACTGTTAGAGGTGGTATTCATGGTGTAAAGAGACATTAATATGCTTTTAAGGGACAAATTCAACGAGCAGTTACTTTACCAGCTTGTAAAATGTGCAGTGTGAGCACAGCCCTGGACCTCTCGCTGCTGAGGAAAATCACTTTCTCGGTGCAATCTTTGGGAGCTTTATCAGTCTCTAAGTTTGCCAGGGCTGTATTTGAGCTGTATTTCTCCAGGAGACTGGGCCAGCTATGTCTCATTTTGGTGAAAATATCCCCAGTAGGGCAGGTGGTGGCAAAGAGGGCTTTTACAAGACAGAGCTTTGTGGGTTGCCTTGCCTGGGAAGGCAGAATCCCTGGTGGGAAGGGTGAGGTTGGCAGCAGAGCCGTGCCTGGGGAATCAGTAACACCCCTGGGTCAGCCCCTCATCCAAGCTGGCTGCTTAGGGCAGAAGAAGAGGAAACAGTCAAGCATTGCTCTTCGCTGACTTTCCAAAGTCACCCCAGGTCTCCTGAGTGCAGCAGCCCCCACAATGAAACCACAAGCACAGGCCTCTTCAGGTTTACATTGTAGTGCTCTGGTGCTGTGCTTCTAACTCATCTATAACAATGCTTGTGTAGCGGAGACATTGCAATAGCAGGGGATCCCAAGCAGAAGGTATGAAATTAAGTTTCTTTATTTTCATTTGTTGCATACAGATAAAGTATTTTTTCCCTTTTTTTCCCCCCAAATTGGTGATGAATGGGTTAAAAGCAGCTTTCAACCTCTCTGAACTTGTGGGAGCCTAAAACTTTCCCAGGGGAACCCATCAAAAATTTCCCAGGGAACCTGACAGTGGCATTGTCCATGTGAAAAATTAAAAAATGATCCTTTGGAGTGGCCAGAGAAATGTCTTGGAGAAAAGTCAAACAAATCCAGCAATTCCTGAACAGCTCAGGAGGGGACACAAGAGTTCTCTTCCCAATGGGTCTTTGAGTGTCAAGATGATCACTATCATTCTAAAATAATCATGGGAGAAACAGCCCCCTTCTAGGTCTGTGAGTTTTCAGTTTAAGTAAATCACCCAGTCCCTACCTCTGCAAACTCATTTGCTCCCGCCAGCCCTGGCCAAGCTTCCGGATGGGACACACAATGAGTTGGATGTTATTTCATCCTATCTGGATGGCTGCAGCAAAGTCCTCATGAACAGCACCAAGTCAGCTTACCAAGTCTGAGCCAGTCCTTTCCTGAATCAATAGCAGAGGAATTTCTAAATATTGTGAGCCACAGCTGTGTCATTGGTGAGGACACTTGGCCACACCCGAGCAGCGTCCCCAGGAAGCAACGAACAGCAGGCTGGTATTTGTGTCAAATTGTTGATATGTAAGCAGGGAGTATGATGTGCATTTAAATCACTTTCACACTAAATTTGGAACAGAAATCATTAAATATTTACTCTGTGCCCAGAATACTGCTCAAGCGCCCTACTTACTGATATTACATATTAATTCACATAGATTTTGCAGTACTGATAATGCATTTATTTTAAAATGGTGACTCTGAGGCATTCGTCATGATTGGGGTGTTTAATAAAAAGAGAGATTCATGGCCCCAGAGGATGCCCATCTAGTCACTTCTGTAAATCGAAGTGGCTCATGTGAAAGGAAATTCAAGGGTTCATAATTACCAAGAAAAAAGCACTAGCTGTAAGTTATTAGTGATATGGTGAAGACCAGTAAAATCAGATCTTCCAGAACAAAGATACTTAAAAGGCTAATAGAAATTCAGGGTTATTTACTTAGCAGTGGGAGTACTGTACATTCAGAGAAGTAATCACGCAGCTAGAGTATAATTGCTACAAATCAATTGCTCCTTTCCCTGGGTATGAGAGGTTCAGGTTCCCCTGAAATACGAGGAATGGTTAGAAAACTATCACAAAAAACTTAAAAATAAGTAAATAGATGCACCTTGAGTTGCAGTGACCTCAGGGATGGCAATCAGGCACTGACTGGCAGCAGCAATCCAGCCCAGGTTTTGTAGGAGCCCTGAGCATGCTGGAATAGATCAGCTGCAATTATTTCCAGGCTCTGGGCGAGCAGAATAGGGTGCATTTGATAAATTGCCCATGGTCCTCCTATCTGCAATAAGACTCAGTCATTTTTAATTATAGACGCCTCGAAAGCTGGGAGCCAGTGCTGATTGGGCAGCAAAATATTGCTACAATCCTCTCAATAGGGTTTGGAAAAGGATTTCAGTGCTGAACCTGACACGGATGTGATGCTGCCAGTCTGGCCAGAAAGTGGAGATAAACAGCTCTCTTGTGGATTTTGCTGAGTAGCTGCAGACATGGAGCGAGTCTGGTCTCTTTCACGGCCTGCTGGGTCACGCTAATTTGTTGTTATTTATTTTCACACCTGGTATAATAAACACTAGGAGGAGTCTGAAAAGACCAGAACCAGTGTCAGGAGCAAGTGCATCCTCTATGGCAAGCAGGATCTGCCCAGGCCCATGGAGGAGAGCAGGGGGCACAGAGCATGTAGTATATTTCCTAACACTTCTAAATTTCCCCATGTCCTGCTTCGTGTTATCAAAGGCGGCGATTCAACCTCTCCTCCTCTGTCCCTGCCCTGACATGCCTCTTACAGTACATCCCCTCTTCTCTCCCTGCAGTATTTGCTCTCAAAGTGCCTCTGAGCAGTGATAGGCGCCTGGAAGAAACACATCAGGTGGAACATTTTGAGCATCAGCCTCCAGGCACAGAAGGCACCAAAGCCAATGTGCTGGCTGCCTCCTTCCCGAAGAAGGACTGCGGGAGGCAGAGGCTTGAGAGGCAGCAACATTGCATGTGGAAGCCAAGGCTGCTTCAAACCCAGCCAACAGCACCCCCCACACAGCTGCAACTGTGGCGTATCTAAATCCAGTTACAGGGTGGAATAAGCACTCCTACCTCAGCACACAGGGCTATTTCTGACTCCAGAACCTGGATGCTGTGGGAGGTCTCATTTTCCTGCAGATGCTAATCAGGTCTGGAGAGCAGAACCTGGCACCTGCAAAGGAGGGAGAAGAGAGAGAAAATGATGGCTCAACAGACTTTTTCAAGGGACTGAAAAGCCTTTCCAAAGCACCTTCAAATACACTATCCAGAAATAGATTAGGAGATTATCTTATTGGAAACTTCAGTTTTCCAGCAGTGCGGGTAGAGAGGGTAACTCCAGCTCTTCAACACCCTGCAAGTCCCCAGTGGGCAGCTACAACTGCACAGGACACTGATAACTGGTCCCACTGTGAGAGACTGACCCTCATGTGGCTGGAATTTTCCCTTCCAGGTGGCAGTTTGCTGAAGAAAGGAAAGCTGCTTACCCTTGATATTTCAGGCCTGTAAATGCCCTGTGTGCAGGGCAAGGAGCAGGCTGAGCACTGATAGGAGAAATGCTGAACTGGAGCAGTGGCACCCCAGCTCTTGCACCGTCTGCAGCTGCAGTGGCTGGGTGTCCCACGGTGCCTCCCTTCCCCATCCCACACTTCCCTGATGTCAAGGATTAAGTAAGGCCAGCAGCTTTGGCTGGCCCCTGTTTGCTTCCTGCCACAGCCCTGGTGCAGCCAGGATCCCAAAGTAAATATTAGCTGAGCGTGCATGAACAGGTGAAAAGAGCAACAGTTTAAGCCACTCTGTTGGGGAGACACAGAAATCTATATAACACTGTTACCAAGAAACAAGGATTGCTTCCTCTGCTATTTTAGGAAACGGTGAAACAAATGGAGCCTAGGACATACCAGGATTTCTATTTCCACTCTGTAAATGAGTGTTATTACCAAGAGGCAGTGCTGTCCAGCTGCACTCTGTAGCCAGATTATTCATGCCTGAATCAAAGGATGTGCTGGTTGAACCTGCCCATTCACACACTCCTGTTATCCAGTTCTTTAAAGTGCCCTGCTGCAAGGTGCAAACTGTCTAGCCCCTCACAGCACGTGCCCAAGGACATGGCAGCAAGTCTTCAGGAGAAGGTACCATTTAGTTGGCACTACTTGTTGCACAGCCTTAGACAGGCTGGTCCTCAGCAGCTCCTCTGCTTCCTCTTTCAGTTGCTGCTGAAATTTCTCATCTTTATGAGCTGTAAGGTATTTTTAAGTAGAGTCTTTGTCACCTTCTTTTCCTCTTTTTTCCCTTTCATTTTCACCTGATACTGTACAGAATTCAGAAATGTATTGCAAAATTACTTTTTTAAGCAAGAGGTACAGCCAAGCAAAAACTTTTCTCATGTTTTGATGGCATGTTGCCAAAGGGCCAAATTTGAAGTAGGTAACAGCCAGAAGAACAAATGATCTCTGATCCTAGACTCCTACAAACACCAAGAGTAGCAGCCAGCAGGCACCGTGTGATTGCTGGGGGGGCTGACACTGGGCAGCCCTGTCAAAAATCAGGAGCTGCTCTTCAGTCAGTCTCAAAGTGAGGGTGAATCCTAGCAGGGGTCTCTGTACACCCCTCCAGAGGTGGTTTCTGATCCACACTCAGCATACTGCATATATAAGGCAAATCATCTCAGGCTCATTAAAACAGCACCATCCTAGCTGGAATAGGGATAGGAGCTAGTGGGTGCAGTGGGTGACTGGCAGGGAGAAGCAGTGAGTGCCCCAGCACCAGAGTCTGAGTCCTCACTTTGCTTCCAAATGTCATGTTCAATGCAAGTGATTTGCAAATGACCTCAAGTTCCGCCAGGGGAGGTTTAGAGTGGATATTAAGGAAAAATTTCTTCACTGAAAGCATGGTCAGGCATTTGAACAGGCTGCCCAAGAAAGTGGTGGAATCACTATCCCTGGAAGTGTTCAAAAGATGTGTGGATGTAGCTCTTGGGGACATGATTCAGTGGTGAACACAGCAGTGTTGGGTTTTTGGTTGGTCCTTTCAGCCCTAATGATTCTATCATATTCCATGGCCACAAGGGATCTCAGAGGAGGCTAAACAGCACAAGAGATGGGCCTTACTCTCTCTTTCCTCTTCTAGACAGTCCCTGCAACTCCCTGCCATCAGTGCACATAGATTTTACAAAGGCGTTAATTGCTTCCAGCTTTCATAAATATTCTGGTTTAGGCCAGGATATTAAACCAGGATTAATAAAAAGAGTGTGGGTTTGTTTGGTTTTCATGAAACTGCGAGCCTCCCTGAGGGAGATATTATGTTAAACTCTCCCAAATGGCTGCTTTAAGTGGAGTTCACTCTTTCTGAGGGTTTCTCCCAAGCCTTGGGTCCTGCCCACTTGCTTGCACAGGCAGTGCCACAGCACCTGGTGCCACGTACACAGGCAGTCTCTTCCCAAAGCCAAGGCCTCTGCTTCAGCTCTGCTTTTCTTTACAGTAATTTCCACAAATCATTTTCTACACTGATTTGCCCCATCTAATGGAAACAACTGGCGAGAGATACAACTGCTACAGCAGCAATTTTTCTAATATCAGCAGGTTCTTCCCTCTGACACTGTACAAAATGGAAAGAAATTTGAAACATTTCACAAAATACTTTTACTATTCTTCATCCAACTCTGTTTTCGATACCTGAGGTCACCTGGAATCTCCTTTACTCAGCTTCAGTGGCTCCAACCATGAGAGGTGGGAAGCATTTCGCCCTCGGCAGGGATTGGTGTGTGTGCATGTGCTGCTTCTTGTTTGTAGTGTAAACAGGCATAGGCACAGAGGTGGAGCATTCCCACATGGTGAGTATTGCCCCTTACTGGAACTTGCAAGAGAGCTGGTAATGCAGGTACTTTGGATCTCATTTAGTAATTATTCTGGAAAGTGTTTTAGCAGATGCAATTATCTCATGATGCTGGCAACAAATATGTAAGGGCAGATTTTTAAAGCCTCCTGGAGCCTGTTCCAAAGTGATAAGCTAGAAAAGACCACAGGTTTTGCAGCTGTGTTTCATATGGAAAACAAACTTAGCCATCCAACATTAGCCATCCTCTTAACCCAAAGAGCCTTTGTTTTAAGCATCCTGAGAAAACAGCAATAAAAACCAATATAAAATCAAAAAATTACTTAGCTAATGCTCTTATTTATCTACATTTACCCACTCATGTTGGGTAATTACACAAATACTCACCATGAAATAATACCAGTGGAAGTTAGGCACACATAATTTCCATGATCACTCCACTGCTTCCCCTCCTGCACAGTGCCAGACACTGCCTTGCAGTAAGAACTGCAAGTGAGAGATGTTTTAGAGGAAGCTGCATACATCTCTCTGCACAAATACAGCATTTGGAAAGAGAAAGCAAGAGGCCTGAGAATTTTTGATCCGATTCTTTCCTTTACTCAGTAAAAAGTGTGCGTGTTGTAACTGTACATTCAAACACAGTCACTGTGAAAACATGGCTGTGTGAATTAAGGAAATCAAGTGTCAATCACATTGACTGTGAGGTGTCCCTGCTTCTCTGGACCAGCAAAACTTCCAGATAAACCATACCTCGATATTCAGTCAGGCCTTTCAAAACATAACCAAGTTCAAAGTTCTCTAGTGAGCCAAGTCTCACCCACTAAAGGATAAATATAATTCTGAAGGCTCTCAAAAAAGAACATGCATTTTTTTTTGGTGGTTGTATGTCTCTATTTTACATCAATTAATTTAAGGAATCTTTTCTGACAATCTATCAGAAAAGTCACTCTGTCTTTATAGTCAGATACTCAATGTCTGTGATGTTCCTACCAGCAAAAGTTATTTCTGTCATCCCCAGCTGCTTTCCTCTAGTGAATCCACCTCTGCAGAGCTACCTCAACAATCAGAGCAATCACCACAGAAAGAAAACCTTTAATAAAAAATGGTCCAATTTTCCTCTGATCATGAGAGAGCTTTGTTGCTGTTTTGTCCAGGAGAGGGAAGACAGAGAGCTGCAGCTTCTGAACATCTGCCTCCTCAGCCATGAGGGAGAGCACCTGCAGCCTCATGTCACAGATATTTTTTCCATTCTCCTGTACAATAAATGGCATTTCTTTCTTGAAAATCCCAAAGACTTCTGCTTTCTCCTCTGTTGTGTGATCACCTATAGATAATATCATCATAGGCACTGATGTAATTGATTCAATTTTTTTCTGCATTCACAGTTGGCACAACTGGACTCAGGACAAGGGTTTTTTTCCTGATGGATGCTATAAAAATGGCATCAATTGAAAGAAAGAAACACAAAACTAAAAGACAACTAAAAAAATACTATCTTTGCTGAGGAAGAGACTTTTCAGACATCCCATCACCTTTGTGGTAGTTATCCTTGCATTAGCAATGTTAGGTGCCAAATGGCACTAGCAGGTGCTGTATGATCTGTCCCCCTAGCAAGGGACTGGAGCACAACTACACACCTTGGGTGAGCAGGGTTATTTGCATCACAGCAATGATATCATGGTACTTCTAGTTGTTTGTCTGGGAAAAATAAATAGAGAGGCATGAAATGAAATGATACTGAGAAAGGCTGAGAGAGGCTGAAAAATCGTTTCCTAACTTCAGCTTGGAGCAGCTCCTTTCAATGGGAAGCACACGGAAAGCTTTGTTTGGGGGAACTTTACAATTTTGCTCTTCCCCACAGAGAGTTTGTCTTCCCCAGGTCTTCCCACATTGCTGGCAGGACACACATCGTGGCAAGGTGATGTGCAGAATGCCACAGCTCTAGCAGATAAGGCTGATGGAAATGGGGAAAGCCATTTTTCACTCTCTACACAAATTTCCAGCCACTTCTCATGGCTTTTGGAAATGTAGGACCCAGAAGTTTTTCCAGACTCATCTGCTACTCTGAGTCTTTAATTAGAAGTAGGCAAGAAGCTCAGAAAGCCCAGCTGTTGTGAAAATGCTGGAAAACATCATGAGAAGCAGTGCCTATCTCCTCTCCTGCAAGCTATTCTCACAGCCCCATCACCATGAGCCAATGTTTATGTATTCTCCCTAAATATTTATTAACATGAATTAACAGGTGACAGGTATTTTGACATTTAGAAAAGAAGCACTGCTAATTGAGTAGAAAAACAAAACATTGAAAACACCCACCGACCACAAATACACGTAAAAGAAGTCTCAATCAGATCTGAAAATCACCAAAAATTAAACCACTGAGCACACGATGTCTTCACTGACTCATCCCTCAGAGAGGCTCCTGAAGTCCTCAGCTTGCCCCAGGTAATCTTCAAAGCAGAACACCACGATACCATTACACATGTAATAATTAGTGACTTAGAAAATTTTGGAAATATTTATCAGAAATACCAATTTTCTATTAAGACTTTTAGCTGCACTGAGGTGCAAGAACTGCTTGGTGGAAAACAAATGCTGCGGGCCTCAGGTCTGCGGGGTCTGTGGCTCA
Organism: Promerops cafer; assembly: GCA_013398275.1. Classification (NCBI taxonomy): domain Eukaryota; kingdom Metazoa; phylum Chordata; class Aves; order Passeriformes; family Nectariniidae; genus Promerops; species Promerops cafer. Next base: position 562,571 of record VZSE01011740.1, on the reverse strand, counting down.
GGCTGCTGTGGGGACATAGTAGTGACTGTGTGGGGCTGTGGGGGCACCGGGGGCACAGCAGGGACGTCGGTGTCCATGGGGACATTGAGGACACGGCAGTGTCTGTGTGTGGTTGCAGAGGTTTGGAGGGACAGTGGGTTCTGTGGGGACACCACAGAGGTGCCTGTGTGGGGCTGTGGGGACATTGAGGACACCGCGGGCACGGAGGTGCCTGTGTGGGGCTGTGGGGACATTGAGGACACCGCGGGCACAGAGGTGCCTGTGTGGGGCTGTGGGGACACCGCGGGCACGGAGGTGCCTGTGTGGGGCTGTGGGGACACCGCGGGCACACGCGCCCGCCGGGCCGCCACCCCGCACCTCTCCGACCCCGCGGCCATGACGGCGGCGAGGCCCCTCCGGGCATGCGCGGGGCCCGCTCGGCGCTCGCTCCCCTCGCCCCGCGCGTGCA